>JASVEL010012810.1:0-5000 GCA_032618575.1 Nicotiana noctiflora
CTTGGCCTAATGGGTATTATCTCTGGAAGGCAAGGGATTCTGGCAGAGAGAACTCGAATACGAACCTCTGCACTTAGAGAAAAGAGAAAGCCCACCAGCAAAGCCATCCATAGAAGAGACACCGAAGCTTGAACTTAAACCACTACCATCACATCTCAGGTATGAGTATCTAGGTCCTAACTCCACGTTACCTGTTATTATCTCATCTAGTCTGTTAGATGTGCAGGCCCAAAAGCTTATACAGGTACTCAAGGAATGCAAGACTGCCATCGCGTGGACCATGACAGACATAAAGGGGATCAGCCCAGCCTATTGTATGCATAAAATTCTCCTGGAAGATGGACATAAACCTTCCAGGGAACATCAAAGAAGGCTGAATCCTAACATGAAGGAAGTGGTGAAGAAAGAGGTAATAAAGTGGCTAGATGTGGGAATCATCTTCCCAATCTCGGACAACAGCTGTGTTAGCCCAGTCCAATGTGTGCCAAAGAAAGGAGGCATGACGGTAGTGAAAAACGAGAACAATGAATTGATTTCAACAAGAACCGTCACCGGATGGAGAATATGCATGGACTACAGGAAGTTGAATCTAGCCACCCGCAAAGATCACTTCCCACTTCCCTTCATTGATCAAATGCTTGACAGGTTGGCAGGGAGGTCCCACTTTTGCTTTCTTGATGGATACTCGGGGTACAATCGAATCTCCATAGCCCCCGAAGATAGAGAGAATACCTCCTTCACATGCCCCTATGGCGTCTTCGCCTTCAGGAGGATGCCATTCGGACTATGCAATGCACCTGCCACATTCCAAAGGTGCATGATGGCTATTTTCACTGACATGGTGGAAGACATTATTGAGGTGTTCATGGATGATTTCTTAGTGGTAGGGAATTCATTCGATGAATGCCTTGCCAATCCGACTAGAGTACTACAAAGGTGTATGGAAACAAATTTAGTGCTAAATTGGGAGAATTGCCATTTTATGGTACAAGAAGGTATAGTACTGGGGCACCGGGTTTCAAGCAAAGGCATTGAGGTAGACCGTGCTAAAGTTGATGTCATTGCAAAGTTGCCTCCACCAATATCCATCAAGGCCATAAGGAGCTTTCTTGGACACGCCGGTTTTTACCGGAGGTTCATCAAAGACTTCTCCAAAATATCAAAACCTTTTTGTAAGTTACTTGAAAAAGATCACCCTTTTGTTTTTTCTGACGAATGCATGATTGCTATTGAGGAACTGAAGAAGAGGCTGGTCACAACACCCATCATCATTGCCCCAGACTGGGAGCAACCGTTTGAGTTAATGTGTGATGCAAGTGATTATGCAGTGGGGGCAGTGTTGGGCCAAAGGAAAGATAAGCTGATGCATCCAATATACTATGCAAGTAGAACTCTGAGTGGAGCACAGCTAAACTAGACAGTGACGGAAAAGGAGATGCTGGCGGTCGTGTTTCCATTCGACAAATTCCGGTCCTATCTCATAGGATCAAAGGTAATCGTATACACAGACCATGCAACTTTAATATATTTAATTGATAAAAAGGACTCTAAGCCACGCGTAATTCGTTGGGTGTTGCTTCTCCAAGAGTTCGACCTCGAAATTAGGGATAGAAAAGGTATTGAAAATCAAGTCGCTGACCACTTGTCAAGACTTGAAGGAGCTGAACTTGTCAAAGATAGTGGGGAAATTCTAGAAACCTTTCCAGATGAGCAGTTGCTCACCACCACTCTCTTTGAAACACCATGGTATGCTGACTATGCTAATTACCTAGCCAGTGGCATTGTTCCTCATGACCTCTTATCGGTCCAGAGGAAAAGATTTTTTCGTGAAAGTCAGTGTTATTATTGGGATGAACCATATTTGTTTAGGATATGTCTTGATAACATGATACGGAGATGCGTCCCCGAGATAGAACAATCTTCTATTTTGCAGGCATGTCACACTTCAGCATATGGCGGTCACTTTGGTGGAATACGTACAGCTGCCAAAATACTTGAGGCCGGTTTCTATTGGCCGACGGTGTTTGAGGATGCGCACTTGTGGGTGAAAGGTTGCAACGAATGTCAACGCACCGGGAACATCTCCCGGCGTCATGATATGCCAATGAATCCAATCCAGCAAGTGGAAGTGTTCGATGTCTGGGGAATAGATTTCATGGGGCCCTTCATTAGCTCATACGGCAATAAGTACATACTTGTTGCAGTTGACTACGTGTCCAAATGGGTGGAAGCTGCAGCATTACCCACCAATGATGCTAAGGTGGTAGTGGGATTTTTGAAGAAGAATATTTTCACCGGGTTCGGGACTCCAAGGGCTATGATTAGTGACGGGGGCACACACTTTTGCAACCGAGCTTTTGAGAAATTATTGGCCAAGTATGATGTTAAACACCGTGTGGCCACTCCATATCACCCGCAAACTAGCGGACAAGTTGAGGTCTCCAACGGGGAGATAAAAAGTGTACTCACTAAAACAGTGAACGCCACAAGAACCGACTGGTCCAGGAAGCTTGATGACGCACTATGGGCATATAGAACAGCATTCAAAACACCCATTGGCATGTCTCCTTACAAATTGGTGTTCGGAAAAGCTTGTCACTTACCGGTTGAATTAGAGCATAAAGCGTGGTGGGCACTGAAACAATTGAATCTCAACTTGGATGAAGCAGGTAAAGCAAGGTTAACTGTGTTGCATGAGTTAGAAGAATTTCGGTACCAGGCATTTGAAAGTACAAGATTGTATAAAGAGAGGATGAAGCGGATCCATGATCAAAATATCATTGAGCGAAACTTCAAAAACGGGGACAAAGTACTACTATACAATTCAAGATTACGACTGTTCCCAGGTAAATTGAAATCAAGGTGGTCAGGACCCTTCAAGGTAATTGAGGCATTTGAGTTAGGAGCTGTGAAGATTCAAGCTATGGATGGATCACGTACATTCAAGGTAAACGGACAGCGGTTGAAACAATACATAGGCCTGGATGACATGGAGGGCAAGGTAGAACTGCGGTTGGATGAACCTCAAAGGTCTAGCGAGCCGTAAAATGCGCTAAGTTGAGTCGTGTCGCGACGTTAAATCAGGCGCTACATGGGAGGCAACCCACGAACATGTTGTAAGTAATTTTATCTTAGTAGTAAGTAATAAAGTAAAATAAGAAAAAAACAAATTTTTGCTGAACAGTCGAGAAAAAAATTCAGAGAGGGGCACTGTCCGCGGTCCATCCGCGACCGCGGATGAACCGCGGAAAAATGCCCCCTCGGAACTTTCTCTGTTCAAGGTCCATTCGCAGCCACGAACCAAACGCGAAAAAATGACCTCGCGGAATCTTGACTGTTCGCGGTCCATCCGCGGCCGCGAACGAACCGCGAACAGTCACGGTCAGTTCCGCGGTCGGCTAAAATAACAGTTTTTTATTTTTTTTCTTTTCCCTCCTTTTTTTAAAACCCTAAAATCCCTCCCCCTCTCCCTCACAAACACTCAGCCGTCTCCCTTATCCCAATTTCTCTCTATCTCTAACTCAAAACCCTCCTCCTTCTCTCTACAAAACCCCAAAACCCTCTTCTCCAATTCACCCCATTCTTCCTCCATTACTTCTTCATTGTTTTAATTGTAAGTTTCTCTACTTCTCTTCTCTTTTATTTTGTTTTTATTCTTAGCTCTTGATTATTTATTTTCTAGAAGTAATTAGATATTGTTAGTTTAAGATATCTCTTGAATATGACTTGGTTTTCTTTGCACTATACATGTTTCCATGAATTTTTACTAAGGAATCTTGTCATATAGTTGAAGTTTGGTAAAGAATTGGTTTATGGGTTTTCAATTGTGTTGTTGATGCTAATTTTATGATTTGGAGACCTAAATAGTATGTACACCATGTATGTTGATTGGTAAGCCAAGTTGGGCATATTATACTTGTTCATAATGTATTAAAGTAGTTTTAGGAAAAATATTGCCCAACTCTTAAATTAGTAATGGTGTACTTTATTGGGGATGGACTAAGTCAATTGGGTAATATTAGAAGTGTTCAAATAACTAAGTGTGGGGTGCTCAAATAGGCATGTGTCAAATAGTTAGATAAAGAGTCTAAATATTGGAGTATGAGGGATTTGCACAAAAGAGTGGTCAATTGTGAGTTCTCAAGGATGGCGAAGTCTGAGTAGCATTCCAATGACTAACGATTTACAAAATTTTTGGCTATCTTATTTGTGCAGGATCATGGCCCCAAAGAGAGCCCGTCATGGTGCTAGCTCATCTAGGCAACCGACTTATGACGAGTCTAGGTTTGCTGATGAAGGAGCCGATAATGCATTTCACATTAAAGAAAACAAGAAGTGGCTCCAAGAGGTAGAAGTTGACAGGATAGCTATCTGCTCAGAGAAGCCAGAAATTTACGATGAGATTCGGAGGCGCGAGATGGAGTTCCTCTTTGACTCACCTCCTAAGGTGAACAAGATGCTTGTCCGGGAATTCTACGCCAATGCTCCTTATGCTACGATCAGAGATGTTTTCGTCAGAGGTAAGTGGGTCAATGCTCATATTCCTACTATTCGGCAGGTACTTCGTCTGCCAGTGCACACTAGTGATGTCGACTACTACCATGATAGGCCTGGTGTCACATGGGACATGCTAATAGAGGCCTTATGTGTAGATGGCATCCCGATGTGGATTAGAATTCAAACTCTACACTCTAACTGTTTTACACACATTGCCAAATGTTGGTTCTCCATAATTTGCAACCGTATCTTGCCCTCAAGTAACACCACGGATGTTAGCTTTAATAGGGCTGTTTTGACTTGGTGTTTTGTAACACATCGGGATGTTGATATTGCTCGAGTTATTAGTGATGAGATGGTATTGAGGGGATCCCTCACTGCCAAGGGTTTTTTATTACCCTTCTCTTGTCACTACGTTGTGTCTCCTCAATCACACCCCAGTTACTGATACTGACGGTGAGCTACTACCGAAAGCTCCATTTAGAGCTGCTACTATCCGGGTT
>JASVEL010012810.1:25000-30000 GCA_032618575.1 Nicotiana noctiflora
GAAATTATTTCCATTATTTTTCCTATTTTTATAATAATTTTCCTATGTTTTATTCGTTTTTAATAAAAATAAAAATAAAAAAATATTTTTTTTTGTAAAAAATATCATTTACAATGTTTAAAAATCATTTGTGAATATATTAGCTAAGTTGTACCTTGGTTTGTGCTATTTGGTGTTGTACAACTCCATTATGATTCTCTGGACAAAACATGTCTACTCGTGGAACTTGGGTTTTTTTTTTTTAAGTATATATAAGGGGGGCAGAGGTGTTGAAAGACACCTCAAGGTGCCGGCTGCCAGGCAGTGCGGGCACGCATGGGGGACGCCGGAATGGGGCGTGGGCATAGGGGGCATGCATGGCTTGGCCGTGCAACGTCCCCGAAGTTCACAATCCACGCCGGCAAGTACTCGTGCGGGCTCGTAGCATGCCTAGGGGTCGCACCGCTTGCGGCAAACATTGACCTTTGGCAACAAAAGGTGGAGCATCATGCAAGTAGCACCTCAAGGTGCCGTGCGCATGGGGCAAAGCTTAGTAAGTGCCGATTTCCAATGGATGTTGCGGGCAAAATTGGGAGGCGACAACGCTCGTGGCGGCAAATGGCTTTCAGCAATGAAACGACAAAGCAACGTGCGAGTAGCACCGCAAGGGGCGAAGTGCATGGGGCGAAGCTTATTAAGTTGCCGATTGCCATTTGTTGTTGCGGGTTGTGTGGCATTACATCACTCATGGAGGTTGATGGCCTTTAGCAATGGAACGGCAAAGCAACATGCTAGTAGCACCGCAAGGGGCGAAGTGTATGGGGCGAAGCTTACTAAGTTGCCGATTGCCATCGGTTGTTGTGGGTTATGTATGTAAGTCCACCCCCCGCCCGTGACGGCTGATGGCTTTTGGCAATGGAACGACAAAGCATCGTGCAAGTAGCACCGAAAGGGGCGATGTGCATGGGGCGAAGCTTACTAAGTTGCCAATTGCCATCGGTTGTTGCGGGTTGTGTGGCATTACATCACTCATGGCGGTTGATGGCCTTTAGCAATGGAACGGCAAAGCAACATGCTAGTAGCACCGCAAGGGGCGAAGTGTATGGGGCGAAGCTTACTAAGTTTCCGATTGCCATCGGTTGTTGTGGGTTATGTATGTAAGTCCACCCCCGCCCGTGACGGCTGATGGCTTTTGGCAATGGAATGGTAAAGCATCGTGCAAGAAGCACCGAAAGGGGCGATGTGCATGGGGCGAATCTTACTAAGTTTCCAATTGCCATCGGTTGTTGCGGGCGGAATAACCGATGGAGACATCGCTCGTAATGGCTTATGGCTTTTAGCAATAGAACAGCAAAGCATCGTGCAAGTAGTACCGAAAGGGGCGATGTGCATGGGGTGAAGCTTACTAAGTTGCCGATTGCCATCGGTTGTTGCTGGTTGTGTCTAGCATCGCTCGTGGCAGCTGATAGCTTTAGACAATAAATGGCAGAGCGTCGTGCAAGTAGTGCCGCAAGGTGCCGTGCGTATGGGACAAAGCTCAGTAGTTGTCGATTGCCATCAGTTGTTGCGGGCAACATCGGGGGGCGACAACACTCGTGGCGGCTGATGGCTTTTAGCAATGGAACGGCAAAGCATCATGCAAGTAGCACCGAAAGGTGCCGTACGCATGGGGCGAAGCTTACTAAGTTGCCGATTGCTATCGGTTGTTGTGGGTTTGGTCACCAACCCCCCCTCCCCCCCACCGCTCAAGACGGCTGATGGCTTTTAGCAATGGAACGGCAAAGCATCGTGCTAGTAGAACCGCAAGGGGAGAAGTGCATGGAGCGATGCTTACTAAGGTTCCGATTGTCATCGGTTGTTGCGGGCGCAACAACCGATTGAGACATCGCTCGTAACGGCTGATGGCTTTTAGCAATGGAACGGCAAAGTGTCGTGCAAGTCGCACCGAAAGGGGCGATGTGCATGGGGCGAAGCTTACTAAGTTGCCGATTGCCATCGGTTGTTGCTGGTTGTGTCTAACATTGGGAGGCGACAACGCTCGTGGCGGCTGATGGCTTTTAGTAATGGAACGGCAAAGAAATGTGTAAGTAGCACCGCTTGAGGGCGAATTGCATGGGGCGAAGCTTACTAAGTTGCCGATTGCCATCGGTTGTTGCGGGCGCAACAACCGATGGAGACATCGGGAGGCGACAACCCTCGTGGCGGCTGATGGATTTTAGCAATAGAACGGCAAAGCATCGTGCAAGTAGCACCGAAAGGGGCGATGTGCATGGGGTGAAGCTTACTAAGTTGCCGATTGCCATCGGTTGTTGCTGGTTGTGTCAAACATCGGGAGGCGACAACGCTCGTGGCGGCTGATGGCTTTTAGCAATGGAACGGCAAAGCAATGTGCTAGTAGCACCGCAAGGGGTGAAGTGCATGTTGCGAAGCTTACTAAGTTGCCGATTGCCATCGGTTGTTGCGGGTTGTGTCTGGAATCACATCACTCATGGCGGCTGATGGCTTTGAGCAATGGAATGGCAAAGCCACATGCTAGTAGCACCACAAGTTGCGAAGTGTATGGGGCAAGTTATAAGTTGCCGATTGCCATCGCTTGTTGTGGGTTAGGTCGGAAACCCCCCCCCCTCCCCCCCACCGCTGAAGACGGCTGGTGGCTTTTTAATGGAACGGCAAAGCATCGTGCTAGTAGCACCGCAAGGGGCGAAGTGCATGGAGCGAAGCTTACTAAGTTGCCGATTGCCATCGGTTGTTGCGGGCGCAACAACCGATCGAGACACCGCTCGTAACGGCTGATGGCTTTTAGCAATGGAACGGCAAAGCATCGTGCAAGTAGCACCAAAATGGGCGATGTGCATGGGGCGAAGCTTACTAAGTTTTTGATTGCCATCGGTTGTTGCTGGTTGTGTCTAACATCGAGAGGCGACAACGCTCGTGGCGGCTGATGGCTTTTAGCAATGGAACGGCAAAGCAATGTGCAAGTAGCACCGCAAGGGGCGAATTGAATGGGGCGAAGCTTACTAAGTTGCCGATTGCCATCGGTTGTTGCGGGTTGTGTCCGGCATAACATCGCGAGGCGATAATGCTCGAAGCTGGCTTATGGCTTTTAGCAATGGAACGGCAAAGCATCGTTCAAGTAACACCGAAAGGGGCGATGTGCACTGGGCGAAGCTTACTAAGTTGCCGATTGCCATCGGTTGTTGCTGGTTGTGTCTAACATCGGGAGGCGACAACGCTCGTGGCGGCTGATGGCTTTTAGCAATGGAACGACAAAGCAATGTGCAAGTAGAACCGCAAGGGGCAAATTGCATGGGGCGAAGCATACTAAGTTGCCGATTGCCATCGGTTGTTGCGGGTTGTGTCTGGCACAACATCGGGAGGCAACATTGCTCGTGACAGCTGATGGCTTTTTGCAATAGAACGGCAACGCATCGTGCAAGTAGCACCGAAAGGTGCCGTGCGCATGGGGCAAAGCTCAGTAAATTGGCGATTGCCATCGGTTGTTGCCGGTTGTGTCTAGCATTGCTTCAACCCCCTATTCGTGCTTTGCGGGGCTTGTCTTGGCTTTGCAACGTTGGCATCGGCAACAACACATGGCTGCACGTCGCGTGTTAGGGATGTTGTTGGCTTGTATCGGTGAGGCAAGTGTACGTGCGGCACATGAGTGGTGTTTGACTTGTGTGGCTAGTTTGGATCCCTGCTTGAGCAGCGACGTCTTAGCCCGCATGCCATCTCGGTCATGACACAAGCGCAAATTAGGCTTGTTCGGCGTCGGTTTTTTGTGTTGCATACCTAATGCCAAGGCATTATCAAGCACAATCGGTTGCCTTTCGCCCTCGCGTTCGACGTGCGGGATGAACCAAAAGTTGGAGTTGTGTCCTAAGTTGTCCTTGCTTCACCTTGCGATGGCTTGGTCCATGACTAGTATGCTCAGTAGTTGTCGATTGCCATCACTTGTTGCGGGCAACATCGGGAGGCGACAACACTCGTGGCGGCTGATGGCTTTTAGCAATGGAACGGCAAAGCAACGTGCGAGTAGCACCGCAAGGGGCACAGTGCATGGGGCGAAGCTTATTAAGTTGCCGATTGACATTTGTTGTTGCGGGTTGTGTGGCATTACATCACTCATGGCGGTTGATGGCCTTTAGCAATGGAACGACAAAGCAACATGCTAGTAGCACCGCAAGGGGCGAAGTGTATGGGGCGAAGCTTACTAAGTTGCCGATTGCCATCGGTTGTTATGGGTTATGTATGTAAGTCCACCCCGCTCCCATGACGGCTGATGGCTTTTGGCAATGGAACGGCAAAGCATCGTGCAAGTAGCACCGAAAGGGGCGATGTGCATGGGGCGAAGCATACTAAGTTGCCAATTGCCATAGGTTGTTGCGGGTTGTGTAGCATTACATGACTCTTGGCGGTTGATGGCCTTTAGCAATGGAATGGCAAAGCAACATGCTAGTAGCACCGCAAGGGGCGAAGAGTATGGTGCGAAGCTTACAAAGTTCTCGATTTCCATCGGTTGTTGTGGGTTATGTATGTAAGTTCACCCCCCGCCCGTGACGGCTGATGGCTTTTGGCAATGGAACGACAAAGCATCGTGCAAGTAGCACCGAAAGGGGCGATGTGCATGGGGCAAAGCTTACTAAGTTGCCAATTGCCATCGGTTGTTGCGGGCGGAACAGCCGATGGAGACATCGCTCGTAACGGCTTATGGCTTTTAGCAATGGAACGGCAAAGCATCGTGCAAGTAGCACCGAAAGGGGTGATGTGCATGGGGCGAAGCTTACTAAGTTTCCGATTGCCATCGGTTGTTGCTGGTTGTGTCTAGCATCGCTCGCGGCAGCTGATGTCTCTAGACAATAAACGGCGGAGCGTCGTGCAAGTAGTGCCGCAAGGTGCCGTGCGCATGGGGCGAAGCTCAGTAGTTGTCGATTGCCATCACTTGTTGCGGGCAACATCGGGAGTCGACAACACTCGTGGCGGCTGATGGCTTTTAGCAATGGAACGGCAAAGCATCGTGCAAG
>JASVEL010012810.1:37500-55000 GCA_032618575.1 Nicotiana noctiflora
TGTTTTATTCTCCACTATACATATTCTATCAATACTTTAATTACCACTATCTTATGTTTTGTCTTCCACTTTAATTTAACAATAATTAAATAACTAATGGACAAAAATAACTTTAATTCAAATAATTGACTATAATTTAATGACTAAAATAACCCCAAAATTATTGAAATTTACTACTATACCCTTATCAGCTATAACCAATTCACCTAAATCAAACAACCAAAATATAGTAAATTTAACCAATTCTTAAACAATTTTAACAACAATTCTAACAATCTTGATGAACAACCAAGAACACCATGATTTTTAACAACAAAAATTTCTAGATTTATAATAGCAACAAACAAGTAACTTCAAATCACTTAAACCTAACATATCACACAGACTATTTTAATTCTATAATTAAAATCCGAATTTAGAATTAAGCAAAAATAAAGAACCAAATTTAATCTAATAAACTCAATAATCATCTAAAAATTCAATTAAATCTACCAATATCACAACCAAGATTTAGGATGTAAAAAATGATTGAACTATAACATTTCTATATTAACAACTTAACAAAACACATGATTAAAGTATGAAAAATGAAGAAATAATCAAGAACATGATGAACAACAAAAAAGAAACAAAATCAACCATATACTTATCTAAATCCGAAAATATACATATATATATATATATATATATATATATATATATATATATATATATATATATATATATATATATATAGAACCGGTCTATATATATACATATATTCGTAATATACATAGAAATGAAGTTCCTATATATATATATATATATATATAATATATCATCCGAAAAATAAAGATAAATAACTAAAAAAAATCTGTCCAAAAATGAAAATAACAACAATAATAATAAAACGAAATATATATACATATATACTACCCTAAAGCAATATATATATATGTCACGACATATATATATATATATACGAAAAAACCAAGAAAATATATATATCGTCCGAAAAAATAAAAATAAAAAAATAATGAGAAATATATTCTGCCTGAAAAATAATAAAATAAAATAAAATATACATATATACATATAGTCATATATATCTAATATACCCATGTATACACGTATATACACAGCATATACATAGTATATACACATGCATAATTAGGGTTTTTATTACTTTATTCAAACATATATATATATATATATATATATATATATATGTATATATATATACATGTATGCTATATATACGCGTATATATATGTATATAACATATGTTTATACCTATATACACGTGTATATACATATATATATATATATATATATGTATATATATATATATATACATACCCTCGCCGGAAAAATCAAAAGAAAGGAAGATGAAGAAGAAAAGCTCGGGACATGCTCGGCGACGACAACAATCATGGTGACTGGAACTCGGCAGCCATGGATGGGCTGGAGCTCGGCAACCATGGCCATGGTTGTCGGTTTTCTCGGCCAAAAAATGAGGCAGCAGCCATGGCGAGGCTGCTGCTCGGTTGCTGCCGCGAGGGGTGACGGGGAGGGGTGTTGGAGGTGGTCGTTCATGGTGGGAGGGCTGGTTCGTTGGTGCTGGAAAGGTAGCCGGCGATGGGTGGCAGCCATGGTGGTCGTGGGGAAAGAGGCGGCAGCCATGGAGGCAAGGTGAGGGAGAAGAAAGAAAGAGAAGAGAAGAAGAGAGAATAGTTAGGGTGGAGGCTTTTGTGTTATGTGTGTTTTAGGTTTAGGGTTTGTTTGAATAGTGTATAGTAGTGTAGTAGATGGGTTATGGGTTTGGGTCATGGGTTATGGGTCTTGGGTTTGGGTTATATGGTTTTGGGTTGGGTAGAATAGGTTTGGGCCTAAGTTTAAAATTTAAGAAGAGGCCCAATTCCGGATTTATCTTCTCTATTTTTTAAATTTTTATTTTTATTTATTATGAAAGAAAATGTTAAGAGTAAATTATAAAAACTCAAAATTATCTTAAAACACTAATAAACTCATAATAATAATTATCACACAAAATTAGACGTCAATTAAAATAAAATCGCACAAATTGGATATTACAGGCTAAAAATGCAAAAATACATATTTTTGTGATTTTATAAAATAAACTTAATTATTCCTAAGTATAAACTTGAATTTTATATACAAATGCAACATATTTTTATATTTTTTATTTATTTAAACAAATAAATATGCACAGATAAATGCAAACAATTCAAGAAAATAACACAAAATTCACAAATATTGCAAACAACACAAAACTCTTTTATTTTGAATTTTTTGGGAGTAATTCTCATATAGGGCAAAAATCACGTGCTCACAGCTGCCCCTCTTTGCGCGTAAACACGAAGAGTTTTTGTGCAAAGACAAGTGAGCGGATACGAGCGATTTTTGCCCATTTGAGCACTCCGTGAGAAGCATTTTTTTCAATTTTTTTTTTTTTTTTCAAAATTTTGACCGAACCTTTGCTTCAAGAGGTTTCCTACATATCCCTGGCTAAAAGGGAATCAGGTCAATGTAGTTCGGAAAATTTTGGTAGCTGGGACTACCAATGAAACTGCGATTTTTTGCTGTTACTGTTGCTGCTGTTGCGGTTACTGCTTGTTGACCTCCTTATTACACCGGGGGAATGTAAAATGAAGAAGTTATTCTAAGCTATGATTCTACAATTACAATTATTCCTATCCTAGCTTTTGTTTGCTTCTCCTTGTCTCTTTTTCTTTGATTTTTTGAGATGCTCACTCTCCCCTTTTTTGTTGATTTTCTTTCTTGTTTTCCTCTTCTTCTTTTTTTTTGATTTTCAATGGTACTTCTTGCCCTCGAAGCTGAACCTGCTCAAAACAAAAACAACAAACTACTTTTTTTTCTTTTTCTCCGAGTGTGGGCTTTTAGCTATATAAACCATGATGTGCGAAATATATTCCCGTATTTGAAGGTGGGCGCCTAACGAAATTAAACGTGCAATGCAAATGCGAAATATATTCCCGTATTTGAAGGTGGGCACCGACGGAAATTAAACGTGCAATGCGATGCGAGAAAAGTATTCCGTATTCGAAGGTGGGCACCTAACGAAATTAAACGTGCAATGCGATGCGAAAAATATTCCCTAGAAGGTGGGCACCTAACGAAATTAAACGTGCAATGCGATGCGAAAAGTATTTCCGTATTCGAAGGTGGGCACCTAACAAAAATTAAACGTGCAATGCGATGCGCAGAAAATTATTCCCGTATTTGAAGGTGGGCACCTAACGGAATTTAGACGTGCAATGCGATGCAGAAAAGTATTCCCGTATTCGAAGGTGGGCACCTAACGAAATTTAAACGTGCAATGCGATGCGAGAAAAATATTCCCGTATTCGAAGGTGGGCACCTAACGGAATTTAAACGTGCAATGCGATGCAGAAAAGCATTCCGGTATTTGAAGGGGGCGCCTAACAGAAATTAAACGTGCAATGCGAATGCGGAAAATATTCCGTATTAGAAGGTGGGCGCCTAACGGAATTTAAACGTGCAATGCGAATGCGGAAAATATTCCCGTATTTGAAGGTGGGCGCCTAACGGAATTTAAACGTGCAATGCGATGCAGAAAATATTCCCGTATTTGAAGGTGGGCGCCTAACGAAATTAAACGTGCAATGCGATGCGGAAAATATTCCCGTATTTGAAGGTGGGCGCCTAACGAAATTAAACGTGCAATGCGATGCGAGAAAATATTCCCGTATTTGAAGGTGGCGCCTAACGAGAATTTAAACGTGCAATGCGAAATGCGAGAAAATATTCCGTATTAGAAGGTGGGCGCCTAACGAAATGAAACGTGCAATGCGATGCGAGAAAATATTCCCGTATTTGAAGGTGGGCGCCTAACGAATTTAAACGTGCAATGCGAATGCAGAAAATATTCCCGTATTAGAAGGTGGGCGCCTAACGGAATTGAAACGTGCAATGCGATGCAGAAAAGTATTCCCGTATTTGAAGGTGGGCGCCTAACAGAATTGAAACGTGCAATGCGATGCAGAAAATATTCCCGTATTTGAAGGTGGGCGCCTAACAGAATTTAAACGTGCAATGCGATGCAGAAAATATTCCCGTATTTGAAGGTGGGCGCCTAACAGAATTTAAACGTGCAATGCGATGCAGAAAATATTCCCGTATTTGAAGGTGGGCGCCTAACAGAATTTAAACGTGCAATGCGATGCAGAAAAGTATTCCCGTATTTGAAGGTGGGCGCCTAACGGAATTGAAACGTGCAATGCGATGCAGAAAATATTCCCGTATTAGAAGGTGGGCGCCTAACAGAATTGAAACGTGCAATGCGAATGCAGAAAATATTCCCGTATTTGAAGGTGGGCGCCTAACAGAAATTAAACGTGCAATGCAGAAATGTATTCCCGTATTAGAAGGTGGGCGCCTAACAGAAATTAAACGTGCAATGCAGAAATGTATTCCCGTATTTGAAGGTGGGACTGGGGAACAGATTTTAAAAGATGTTACCTTCCTCTTTTTGGTATTTTCTTTTTACCAACTTATCTCTTGCCTGTGAATTTCTCCACTTATTCGGCAGACTTTCTCTTTTTGGTATTTTAAATTTTCCACATTGGTCACATTCACTTTAAAGTGATTAGTGACGATTTGTTCCTGCATGAAACAAAATTTATTAGATATAAACTGCTGGCAACTGGCATCTGCCGTCCCCACTTCTTATTGCTTCCTTTGTTTTTGCTTTTTCATGTTGCATGGCTCTTGACTTCTCGTCCCTTGCAGACTCTTTTTGTATTTTTCTCATTTCTCCATTTTTGTTTTGTTTTCTTTTTCTTTGGCCATGTTTGCCAAGCTTCTTTATTCCTTTCCCCAATCTTCTATCCTTTTTGATCCAGTGTTGTTTCAGCTTCCGTTATCAGGAGCCGGTAGTTAGCTCTCAAAAAAGGTAAACAATGAAATGCAGAAAAAATGAAAGAAAGGTAAGGGTATTTTGGAGAGATGACAGAACTTATCTGGGTATTTGCTGGCTGATTCTGCTGACCATGCCATGTATTTAAACCTCTGACCCAGTTCGTTCCAATCATTATTCAGACTCTGAATTGCTTTTAACCCAAACCGATACTCTCTTTTGTTGCTTTTTTCTCTTTTCTGATAGTCCCCATGATCGCCTTACGGTGCCTCGAAAGGTTTTCACCAATAAGACTCTCTCATTTATTCTCTCAACCTCACGATCGTCTCACAGTGCCGGCTAAGGTTTTCACCGATGAGACTCTCTCATTTTTTTATATTTTCTTTTTTTCATTTTTTTCTTTTGTATTTTGTTTTCTGTACCACGGGTATTATCCGATGTTTCGCTTTTTTCCTTTTGTATTTTGTTTTCTGTACCACGGGTATTATCCGACGCTTCGCTCCTCCTTCGTTGTATTTGTTATCATTTCAAAATTGATCAGAAGGTCTTTCTTTGGGCTGTAACGTGGCTTTTGGGTGGGTTAAGAAAGAAAGATATAAAGGCTCAAAATTTCAACGAGGGTTAAAAATATTTACCACTCTTGGAATTATTAAACATAACTTCCTGCCCCAGTTTCAATATGTGGGGAATTTTTGGATTTTTTCTTTATTGTGACTGAACCTCAGAGAGGCTGCCTACGTACCCTTTCGGGATCAAGTCGGACGTAGTTCATCCAACTTCATAAGTTAGATGGATTTCTTTTTGACTTTTTCCCGATTTCTTTGTCTTTTTCTCTTTTTCATTCATTTATTCAATTTTTTTCATTTTTCATCATTTTTTCATTTTGGCATTTTCCATCATTTCATTTTTTATTCTGGCAATTTCGATCTTGTTGCACCAGAGCGATTCCGAGAGAGGGATATGAAAGAATTTATTCATTAAGGCTCAAAGGGGCTATCAATGGATAAAGTGTTTGGATAGAGAATAAAATGCCTTCGTCATTTCAATTCCAAAATCACAACAAAATACAAAACACATAATTGAAAAGGAATCATACATAGTATCTTTTGACCGCATATGAATTGATAGCAGTCTCTACGCACTTTCCCTCAACATCTGTTAAATATAATGCTCCATTGGACAACACCCGTGATACCACGAACGGTCCCTGCCAATTCGGCGCAAACTTGCCTTTTGCCTCTGCCCAATGTGGTAAGATACGCCTCAATACCAGTTGTCCAACTTCAAACTTTCGAGGTCGTACCTTCTTATTATATGCTCTGGCTATCCTTCGCTGATATAACTGTCCATGGCAGACTGCGGCCAATCTCTTCTCATCAATCAAATTCAACTGTTCTAATCGGGCCTTTACCCATTCATCGTCATCTATCTCAGATTCGGCTATAATTCGCAATGACGGTATTTCTATTTCTGCGGGTATAACGGCCTCTGTTCCATACACCAGGGTATAAGGTGTGGTTTCGATAGAAGTACGTACCGTCGTGCGGTAACCCATGAGAGCAAAGGGTAACTTTTCATGCCACTGCCTGGGATCCCTCCACCATTTTTCGGAGAATCTTCTTGATATTCTTGTTAGCCGCTTCTACTGCTCCATTCGCCTTTGGCCTGTAAGGCGTGGAATTGCGGTGCGTGATCTTAAACCTTTCACAAACTTCCGCCATGAGATGACTGTTTAAATTGGCTCCATTGTCCGTGATAATCACCTTGGGGATTCCAAATCGGCATATAATATTTTCGTGCACAAAATCCACCACCGCTTTCTTCGTCACTGCCTTGAATGTCTTAGCTTCGACCCACTTGGTGAAATAATCAATTGCAACCAGGATGAACCTGTGCCCATTAGAAGCAGCTGGATCTATTGGGCCAATGACATCCATGCCCCAAGCAACAAAGGGCCAAGGTGCTTACATTGTGTGCAACTCACAAGGCGGGGAGTGGATCAGATCCCCATGTACCTGGCATTGATGACATTTCTTTACATACCTGATACAATCACGCTCCATCGTGAGCCAGTAGTACCCTGCTCTCAAAATCTTCTTTGCTAAAACATATCCGCTCATGTGGGGTCCGCATACTCCAGCATGTACTTCAATCATGATTTCATCTGCTTGTTGTGCATCTACACACCGCAACAAACCCAGATCCGGTGTTCTTTTGTATACCACTCCTCCACTGAAGAAAAATCCATTGGCTAGACGCCCGATGGCTCTCTTCTGGTCTCCGGTGGCTTGCTCCGGGTATTTGCCAGCTTTCAAGTATTCTCTAATATCATGATACCACGGCTCTCCATCCGACTCTTCTTCCACAGCGAAGCAATAAGCATTCTGATCTCGGACTTGGATCTGGAGCGGATCTATATATGTCTTGTCCGGATGATGCAACATAGAGGACAATGTGGCCAAAGCATCTGCAATCTCATTGTGCGTTCTTGGGATGTGTTTGAACTCTATAGACCGGAATCTTTGGGACAACTCGTGCAAACAATACCGATAAGGTATCAATTTCAAATCTCGTGTCTCCCATTCCCCTTGAATTTGGTGTACCAAGAGATCCGAGTCACCCATGACCAAAATCTCTTGAATATCCATGTCAATCGCCATCCTTAATCCCAAGATGCATGCCTCATATTCGGCCATATTGTTGGTACAGAAAAATCGAAGTTGAGCTGTGACGGGATAGTGTTGTCCTGTACTTGAAATGAGTACCGCTCCGATACCAACGCCCCTGCTGTTGACAGCTCCGTCAAAATACATTTTCCATCCTGGCCTCTCCTCTTTCTCCATCTCCTCGATAAGCATTGCCTCTTCATCCGGAAAGTATGTCTTTAATGGTTCATATTCATCATCCACCGGATTCTCGGCTAAGTGGTCCGCGATAGCTTGTGCCTTCATTGCCGTACGAGTTACATAGACAATGTCGAATTATGTGAGCAGAATCTGCCATTTGGCCAGTCTTCCCGTAGGCATAGGCTTCTGAAATATATACTTGAGAGGATCCAATCGTGATATCAAGTACGTAGTGTATGCTGACAAATAATGCTTTAGCTTTTGAGCTACCCAAATCAATGCACAACAAGTTCTCTCCAGTTGGGTATACTTCACCTCGTAAGATGTAAACTTTTTGCTGAGGTAGTAGATGGCTTGTTCTTTCTTGCCTGTCTCATCATGTTGACCCAGTACACAACCGAAAGAGTTATCGAGCACCGTCAAATACAAAATCAGAGGACGCCCTGGTTCTGGAGGAACTAACACCGGAGGATTGGCCAAATATTCCTTGATCTTGTCAAAGGCTTCATGACACTCGTCGGTCCATTTCGCTGCTGCATCTTTCTTCAACAACTTGAAGATCGGCTCACACGTTGATGTCAATTGAGCAATGAATCGACTAATGTAATTCAACCTTCCTAATAAGCTCATGACCTCCTTTTTGTTCTTCGGCGGAGGTAGACTTTGAATAGCCTTGATCTTTGATGGATCCAGTTCAATACCTCGTCGACTCACAATAAACCCCAGTAGTTTCCCTGAAGGTACTCCAAAAGCACACTTCGCCGGATTGAGCTTTAGATTGTACCTCCGAGTCTTTGGAAAAACTTCCTCAAATCTCTCACATGATCAGGTTGTTTTCTGGACTTTATGATGACATCGTCCACATATACTTCAATTTCTCGATGCATCATATCATGAAACATCGTGGTCATTGCCCTCATGTAAGTTGCCCCGGCATTCTTCAATCCAAACGGCATTACTCTGTAACAGTACGTTCCCCAAGGTGTAATGAAGGCAGTTTTCTCAGCATCTTCTTCGTCCATCAGGATCTGGTGATAACCTGCGTAACAATCCACAAACGAACCGATTTCATGCTTGGCGCAATTGTCGATCAATATGTGAATGTTTGGCAATGGGAAGTCATCCTTCGGACTAGCTTTGTTGAGGTCTCTATAGTCTACACACACTCTGGTTTTGCCGTCTTTCTTCGGGACCAGCACAACATTTGCCAACCAGGTGGGGTATTTGGTAACTCTTATGACCTTTGCCTCGAACTGCTTATTCACCTCTTCTTTTATCTTCACGCTAATGTCCGTTTTGAATTTCCTCAGCTTTTGTTTTACCGGCCGGCATTCAGAGTAGATAGGCAACTTGTGTACCACTAGATATGTGCTAAGCCCGGGCATGTCATCATAGGACCAAGCAAAGATGTCCTTAAATTCATGTAACAACCTTATCAATTCATCCCTGAGGGGTGCCTCCAAATGTACACTAATCTTTGTTTCTCGGACATCATCTTCGCTCCCCAAATTTACAGATTCCGTATCACTTAGATTCGGTTTGGGTTTTTCTTCGTATTGTTTCATGTCCTTACTTATTTCCTCCAGGGCTTCCTCATCCTCACATTCTATTTCATTATCTTCCTCGATTTCTTGTATAGTAACGTGATTGTCAGAACCGGGTCTAGAATCCTTCACGCATGACATGGCATTGGAATCAACACATGCAAAACTGTACAAAAGGAAAAATAAAGAAAAATAAGGCAAAAGTGAAGAAAAAGGAAAAACCGCATTTCATTAATAAAAGAAACGAACAATGTTCGGGATACATGGTGATTTTTTTTTCATGAGGGGAATGGGGAAACTATAAAATAACAACTTTCGGGGAAGCAATGATGAAATTTTGAGCTAACTACCAAGACTCCTTCCGGATAAGGAAAGGAGTAGCTTCCCAATTGTTCAATGTGACTCTAGGCCCCACAAATTGCACGTCCATGTTGCTCGTGCCTTCCCCTGCTTCAATCGTATTCACCTCCCAAAACATTTTCTTAAAACCAAGCATTTCTTCATTGAGTTGGGTCTCAATGCACTTTGCTGCAGCAGATGGTTGATATTTTGTACCAGGCCCGATAAAGATGTCGGATAATTTGGGTATGGGTTTGGGCAAGGTCCAGTTTCTCTTGGCTTTAGAGGCTCTTTGGATATCGGCAAAGGTGGGTTTGAACCCTAAGCCGAATGTACCTTTATTCTCCGGAAGCTGAACTGGTTGAGTGACTCCCTGCAGTGTTTTACCTAATCCCTTCCCCGGTGCAAATCCGTTTTTCAGCATTTCTCTGGCCACCATTACAGCAGTTGGTGCCATCATAGGGGTTGGTAACTTTTCTCCTTCAGCAACTCTATTCACCACAACAGCATCCGTCACTTGGTAGACCCAAGGACCCCTATCCCCATCAGTACCATCAAAAGGTGCTACCACATTACAAGCATTTTCCTCTCCGTGTACAACAATCTCTTGCTGCTCCCATTCAAACTTGACCATCTGGTGTAGAGAAGATGGTACCGCTTTGGCCGCATGAATCCAGGGTCGACCTAACAGCAAGTTATATGATACGACAATATCGAGCACCCGGAACTCCATCGTAAAATCAACGGGACCGATGGTCACTTCCAAAATAATATCTCCCAACGTGTTCTTACCTCCGCCATCAAATCCTCTCACATTGATCCTGTTTCTCCGGATTCTGTCCGGGCTAATGTTCAGCTTCCCTAGAGTTGACAGCGGGCGGATGTTCGCGCTCGATCCATTGTCAATCAATACCATGGTCACGACTGACTCTTCACTCTTTACTGTGAGGTACAATGCTTTATTGTGTTCGGTTCCTTCCACCGGCAGCTCCCTATCGGAGAAGGTGATTCTATTAGACTCGAAAATTTTGCTGCTGGTAATCTTCTCCAAATGACACACTGAAATCTTCTCCGGAACATGAGCCTCGTTTAGAATCTTCATAAGAGCCTTCCGGTGCTCCTCCGAATGTATCAACAAAGATAACAAAGAAATTTGGGCCGGGGTCTTTCTTAGCTGCTCAACCACCTGAGTACTCTTGTGACTTCATTTTCTTAAGAAATTCTTCGGCTTCCTCCTCCGACACTGGCTTCTTGAGTTGACTTTCTTTTACCGTTTTCATCTTTCTCGGTTCCTCCGGAGCAAAACACCTTCCAGATCGGGTAAGTCCATGTGTTTCATTAATTTCACCAGAAATCTCTTTTCCCTTGTAAACTACTGTCACCTTGTTATAGTTCCAAGGCACGGTCTTTGTATTCACCACTGGCATTTGCACTACTGGTTTTATGATTACTGGCTCTGCACTTGCTCCTTTCACAGTCACGATCGTCTTTGCACCTGGAACTACCACCTTTAAACCTCCCATCACTACTGGCTTTGGTTTCTCAACAATTGCTTCCTCTTTCACAATTTCTTTCTCTAACTTGTCACTCGACTTTATCATCGTGACGGCCTGAGATGGTTTTTGATTGCCATCACCCTGTACCAGTTCTATCATATTCGTTTCGTGGTGATTCGGCAATGGATTCTGGGTAATGTTTGGGGCCTCGGGAGCCTGCACTTCAATTCTTCTCTCATCGATAAGATCTTGAATGGCATTCTTTAATTGCCAACACTTCTCAGTATCGTGGCCCAATGTTCCCGAACAGTATTCACATCTGACAGAAGAATCAAGATTTTTCGGGGGTGGGTTTGGATTTTTTGGTGCGATTGGTCTCAACATCCCCAATTCTTTCAACTTGTGGTAAAGACTGGTATATGATTCTCCGAGAGAAGTGAATGTCTTTTTTGCTTTGTTTCTCCAATCAGCGTCCGGCCTGGGTCTATTCTGGTTTCGGTAAGGTTTAGGGGTTGGGTATGTGTTCCGGGTGTGGTACACATTGTGTGGAGCTTGAGCTCTCCACACGTGGGGCGATGGTGGTGGTGGGTAAGCTTGGGCTTGAGGGTGGTGGTAATGTGGGACAGTTGGTGGGTATGGTGGTGGTGGTGGGTTATATGGGCTTGGTGCGTTGTAGGGATTTGGCGGGTAAGATGGTGGTGGTGGATTATATGGAGTTGCTGGGCTTGGTGGGTGTTGGCGGTAGGGTCTTGGTGGGTTATAATGTGGGTTGCGACTCCATGACCTGCTTTCAACGGTTGCCACTTCTTCCTTCTTCTTCTTTCCCATCACTCCTCCACTTCCACTCTGTATAGCTTGATTGGTGGCTTTGATAGCCGAAAAACTCATAATTTTGTTTGTCTTCAAACCCTCTTCTACAAAACTTCCCATTTTCACAACTTCGTTAAAACTCTTTCCAATTGCTGACACTAGATGGCCGTAGTATGTTGGCTCCAAAGCTTGCAGAAAACAATCCACCATCTCTCCTTCTTTCATTGGCGGATCCACTCTAGCGGCATGTTCCCTCCATCTAAAACCGTATTCTCTAAAGCTCTCTCCTGGCTTTTTCTCCAGCTTGGTAAGGGATAACCTGTCGGGTATGATCTCCAAATTGTACTGAAAGTGACTAGCGAAAGCTTGCGCTAAGTCATCCCAAACGAACCATCTTGTATGGTCTTGTCGGGTATACCATTCCAGAGCTGATCCACTCAAACTTTGGCTGAAGTACGCCATCAACAATTCATCTCTACCTCCCGCGCCTCTCATCTTGCTACAGTATCCTCTTAGATGAGCTACCGGATCCCCGTGTCCATTGTACATGTCGAACTTTGGCAACTTAAATCCTGCGGGAAGCTGCACCTCAGGGAACAAACACAGGTCTTTGTAGGCTACACTTACTTGCCCTCCCAGCCCTTGCATATTGCGGAAAGCATTCTCAAGACTCTTTACTTTCCGAGCCATCTCTTCCTGCCCGGCACTTGCTTCTATCATCGGAGCGTGAGACTCGTGTTGTCTGAAAGTAGGCTCCGGAGGGTAGTAGTGAGGATCCTGGATATGGAATATCGGTTCGCTAGAAGATTTGTGGATAACAGCGGGCGGAGGTGCCACATATACAGGAGCGACTTGTGGTATAGGAGGTGGTGCTTGCTTGGTTGGAGGTGGTGGCATTTGGGAGGTGGAATCATAGTAGTGAGGGTAGTCGGGGTAGGTGGAGGACGAGTTCATTGTTGGTGGCTCGGGGTTAGGATTGGCTGGAGGGACATATGCAGGGTTAGCAGGGTAGGCTGGTAGTGGTTGACCTCTTGACCAAGCCTGGTACATTTCGGCCATCTGTTGTCTTAACTTGTACATTTCTTCTTTCATCCCTGCCACATCCACGATCTCTTCTTCGTGAGCAGGGTCTACAATGGTTGCCTCGATCTCCTGGGACACAGCCTTTGTCATCTTTTTAGATCTGGTGTTGTATGGGTGGGTAGCCAGTATGCCAGTTGCCTAGAAAATCTGAACTCACAAACATCAACACTCGTTAGTTGTTAGCGCATAAATAAGATGCAACGACTTTAAAAAGCAAATACATTTCCTCGAGTCGTTATGCATCATCCCGGCCGCTGCTTACTTCAATCATCATTTTTTCTTTTTCCGCTCTTTTGTTTTCTTTCTTTTTTCTTTTTTTTTCTTTTCTCTATTGCTTTTTCTCTTTTCTTGCTTTTTTTTTTTTTTTTTTTTTCTTGCTTTTTCTTTCCTCTCTTTTTCATTGTCGTTTTCATAATTACGCTCCTATTTATTTGCCTAGCGAATACAAAGAAATGACATAAAGTAAAAGAATTGGTAACAACACTTTGTTTTCTCATTGATAATTCAAAAACCTTGATTACAAAGTGATGTTTAAGAAAAAGAAAAATAAAAGATGATGCATGACCTAAGAGTACATTAATGCACCTAGTGCCCGCGAGGCATCGTTCGGCCTTGCCGCGGGCCTATATGCTAAACCCCTTTGAAGCCTATCCAGGTCGGCCATGACTTGTTGTACAAAAAACTTCACTGCAGATACAAAAGTCCTCCGAGTCATATCTTCACAAAGCTGAGTCTTTCGGGTGATGTATTGGGCGATGCGAACAATCTTTTCTCTGATGACCCCTTTCTCTTGCAATAGCCGGCTTATTTGTTGAGTGCGAGCATCCAAGGTGTGTTGGTTGTCCTTTTGCACTTGTTGCAGCTCTAATTCCAATCTAGCCATAGTCGTGTAGCAGTGCTCTCTTTCTTCTTCAAGATCTTTGATAATCTTGTTACTTTTGACTGTGGCTGAGATCATTTTCTTTCTAAGCTGAGCTACCTCAAAATCGTGCTTGTCTTGTAACTGCCGAACCAACTTGGCTCTTTCCTCAGCATCCCTGGCTATTTGCTTCAGAGCCCTGACTAATTCCTTTTCGGCCTTGTGCAAGTCAAAGCTGTAGTCATTTACTTTGCGCCGGAGAATCTCAATTAATTTCTCATCCCGGGCTAAGCGAATCGGGGTCTCGGATGCAATTTTCATTTGGCCAATCTGAGCCTTCAACATTTCGTTTTCTTTCTTCAGCTGCTTCTTCTCTCCTTCATCAGATGCTGCTTGTAAACCACTTTCAAAGTGGAGATTTCTCAATTTATCCTCCAACAAGCTGATTTTGGCCTTGTATTCTTTTTCTTTGGCCGCCCAGTTTTGATTCTCCTTGGATTGCTCTATCAAATCTTGCAAGTGAGGTCTTTTCGAAAGACGTTCATGCTCAACACCCCGTCGGTACCATGTGGAGTATCCTGACGATACTTCTCCCCGGGCTCTCTTCTGCACACAAGTATCCATTTTCAAGTTTTGGCACTCATTCCAGATTTGCCGGATCTTTGCTTCCAGGAATTGCCCATCCGGACCAATTTCTATAGCTTGCGAACTGAGGTCTCCGTCTCTCGGAACAACTTGACATCTACCCAACTGTCGCAGGGCCTTGTATGGGGCATAAGGTTGGATGCTTTTCAAGCCCATTATCAAAAATGGCGACCCTTTCGTCGGCATATATATTACCTCGTCAAGAGGTAGCCAATCATATGTCCAATCGATTTGGCCATCAATTAATGATCGAAGATGCAAAATCCAATCTTTGACTCCCTCCGGCAATTTCACTTCTTTTGTTCTCGTACAGAATTCTTCCAAACATGTTCGTTCAGCTGAACCATAACTTGAGAACGAAGGATGATGGCATAGATATTCAATTAACCAAATCTGCAAGATCAAATTACACCCTTCAAAGAAGTTGGCTCCCGCTTTGCACGCAGTCAGAGCACGATAGATGTCAGCTACAATCATTGGAGCTAGAGTACAATTATCTTGTACTATCAATGTGCTAGCTACCCCGGCAACCTTTATACTGATATGCCCATCTTTTCTTGGAAATATGACAATTCCGAGAAATGCCACTAAGAAAGCAAACCTCCGGTGCTCCTCCCATTTTGCTCGGTTGGACTTGCTGCATAACTTGTTCGTGGGGTCATTGAAACCCCCGATGTGTCCATACCTACTATAGATGAAGTTTAAGGAGCAAAACCCGTTGGCTAGATCTTCGTTGTGAACATTCTTGGCAATTTTCAAAGAGTCCATAAAACGATGCACCGTTACCGTCCTTGGAGATACCGGGTATTTTCCTTTTAACGGAACCTCGGTCTTCCCGATATAGAAAGCAATTTCCTCTAGAGTAGGAGTGAGTTCAAAATCCGGGAGATGCAATACATTGTGTGCTGTTGGATCCCAAAATGTGACCAACGCTCTAATTATGTCGCCTCGGGGGATTATGTCCAATAATCCTGTAAGATCTTTCAAATAACCTTTGACCCAGTCCTGACCATCTGATCCCATGTCTTGCCACCATAATTTCAGCTCCAAAGGGATTTTATTTAGGGAAAAATGCTCATTCATCATTGTGCTCGTCCTGCACATTTATTAAAGCGATTTTATTTAGAAAAAAGGAAAATCTTTTTCAATGCAAGTTTTCATTTTTGAAGGAAAGGAAAGAAAATGACTTTCGAAGTGGCCATTTTTGCCAAAACAGCCTTTCGGCGTCCTTTCGGAACATTCGGCCATTTCCAAAAATAGCGATTACCTCGATTATTTGAAAGGAAAATCTTTTTGGTCTTTTTTTTTCTTAAAAGTGTGGTTGGACCCGTTTAAAGGTTGCCTACGTATCCCACCTAATGGCGAGAATCAAACCTGCGTAGTTCGGTCAGATTAATCGACCAATTTATTTCAACAACAAAACCATTTTTTCAATTTTTTTTTTTGATACCCATTTTCACTAACTCTTATTTCTCTCTTTTTTTCAATAATTTTTCTACCCTTGGGATTTTTGCCGGTCCGCATAATGATCAAGGACAATTAAAAATGCAACACATAATATGCTCGGTCTTAATTACCGGGTCACCTGTCCTAGACGGACCCAACCCCTATGTTGAGTCCCCTAAGTCAGATATGATGCAAATAAACGTCCTAGACCTAGGTTCAATATCCTGAAGTTTTCATATGGTGCTAGACCGTGTACCCGAGCGGACAACTCGGATCGAGGAGGGGGCTACGTACCGGTGACCCGCGGAGTCAATCGGCTTTGTAACTTGTCCGGCCTCTTTTTCTTATTTTTGGTATTGACACTAACAGAAAGGGGAGTCTCAACCAGTAAGCACATCCCCAGAGATAAGAAGAGAAGGGTTTTCGGCACAGTTTTATATATACAATTCACGCAATATCAAAGCGGTAATCATGTAGCACATTAATCAAAACATATAATGAAATCAGATATAAGCAAAAATAGCAATTTTACTGAGCTCGAATTCTTAAACCCCGAACCGAAGTTCTGGGTTACTTGTCCCCAGCAGAGTCGCCAGAGCTGTCACACCTCCTTTTTTCACTGCACATACGTAAATACGTAATGTGCCACTGTTTAATACTACATCCCGAGAAAGGATATACTAATAATCGGGGAAGGAGTTTTTCCACTTAAAGGACAGTCGGAACGGGATCGATTTATTTAATTTTTCAGAGTCGCCACTTGGGAAAATAATGGTGTCCCAAGTCACCAGTTTAATCCCCAACCGAGGAAATTTATGACTCTGTATTACAGTCCGCGAAACGAGAAATCTGGATAAGAAATTCTGTTAATCCGGGAGAAGGTGTTAGGCACTCCCGAATTCAGTGGTTTTAGCACGGTCGCTCAACTGCAATTTTTGTTTTTATCTGATTTCTTTATATATTTTAATTAGGTGCTTTTAATGTTCCGCCTTTTAATTTTAGAAGAATTGCGACGTCACGAAAACACATTTCGAGTCACACCGCAACCGGTACGCCTGTGACTTTAATGCATTTCAGTTTCGCCGAGAGTAAGATTTGGGTCACATAAATGCGCACCCGTATTTAGGAAAGTAATTTTATTAACAAATCGTGCCTAAAGGTTCTATCGTCTTTATTAACTTTGGGAAAGACCGTGAAATTCACTAAACGGTCTTCCCGAGTCTAAGTTTTTACAATTAATTTGAGGGCCCCGCAATTGTGTATTTAGTGCGGCGAGGCTCATCTCACTTTTATTAACAATATAATCCTAAAATGACTACATTTCCTATTTTTTAGTTTTTATAAATAAAGAAATCTCATAAATAATTTAGAAATTAAAAATGCAATACTTATCTTATTTATGACAAAAAAAACTTAATGAAACAGATTTTAATCTATGTTTAAACAAAAATTTTTTTTTTCGAAATTGTTTTATTTATTATTTTATTATTATTTTATTATTTTATTAAATACGAAATTTCACAACTTAATAA
>JASVEL010012810.1:62500-65000 GCA_032618575.1 Nicotiana noctiflora
ATGGCCATGGCACTAGTCAGGACATGGCAGGCCATGGCAGTGCATGGCTGTGCACGGCCATGGCACGGGTTAGGCCAGTGCAGGCCATGGCCATGGAACGGGTCAGGACGTGGCAGGCCATGGCAGTGCATGGCCATGGAACAAGTCAGGATGTGGCTGGCCATGGTAGTGCATGGCCATGGCACGGGGCAGGCTTTTAGCAACGGAACGGCAATGCATGGCCATCATACGGGTTAGGACGTGGCAGGACGTGGCAGGCCTTAGCCATGGCACTGGTCTGGACGTGGTAGGCCGTGATAGGCCATGACAGTGCATGGCCATGGCACGGGTCAGAACGTGGGAGGCCATGGCCATGGCACGAGTCAGGACGTGGCAGGCCATGGCAGTGCATGGCGGTGCATGGCCATTGCACGGGTCAGGCCAGTGCAGGCCATGGCCATGGCATGGGTCAGGACGTGTCTCCACGCCGCTCCACGACGCTCGATGTCTAGTGCTAGCCAAATGCTTAGCAACATGTCAAGCGCAATGATGGTAGTGGTCGTTGGTGGCGGTGATGGAAAGTAGCGGTGGTTTGCGGTAGCGACCGGCGACGGTTGGTGGACGCTTGGTGGTTGGCGCCGGCGGTTTTAAGTCGTAATCACTTATTGCGATTGCGACAATGGAATTTACTCATGATTAATGGTGGTTGGTCATCCATATGATTTTACAAAAATATTATGTATTTTACCTATTTTTTATCTATTTTTTATTGCTTTTTGTAATTTTAAATAGTTGTTATGTTACTTTTATATAAAAATAATTACTCTTTTATGTGTAATATTATATTAGTAGATGTATTGGAAATTCTTTCCATTATTTTTCCTATTTTTATAATAATTTTCCTATTTTTTACTATTTTCCATGTATTTTTCGTTTTTTAATAAAAATAAAAATAAAAAAATATTTTTTTGTAAATAATATCATTTACAATGTTTAAAAGTCATTTGTGAATATATTAGCTAAGTTGTACCTTGGTTTGTGCTATTTGGTATTGTACAACTCCATTATGATTCTCTGGACAAAACATGTCTACTCCTGAAACTTGGGTTTTTTTTAAGTATATATAAGGGGGGCAAAGGTGTTGAAAGGCACCTCAAGGTGCCAGCTGCCAGGCAGTGCGGGCACGCATCGGGGACGCTGGAATGGGGTGTGGGCATAGGGGGCATGCATGCCTTGGTCGTGCAACGTCCCCGAAGTTCACAATCAACGCCGGCAAGTACTCGTGCGGGCTCGTAGCATGCCTAGGGGTCGCACCGCTTGCGGCAAACATTGACCTTTGGCAACAAAAGGTGGAGCATCATGCAAGTAGCACCTCAAGGTGCCGTGCGCATGGGGAAAAGCTTAGTAAGTGCCGATTGCCAATGGATGTTGCGGGCAAAATCGGGAGGCGACAACGCTCGTGGCGGCAAATGGCTTTCGGCAATGAAACGGCAAAGCAACGTGCGAGTAGCACCGCAAGGGGAAAAGTGCATGGGCCAAAGCTTATTAAGTTGCCGATTGCCATTTGTTGTTGCGGGTTGTGTGGCATTACATCACTCATGGCGGTTGATGGCCTTTAGCAATGGAACGGCAAAGCAACATGCTAGTAGCACCGCGAGGGGCGAAGTGTATGGGGCGAAGCTTACTAAGTTGCCGATTGCCATCGGTTGTTGTGGGTTATGTATGTAAGTCCACCCCCCGCCCGTGACGGCTGATGGATTTTGGCAATGGAACGGCAAAGCATCGTTCAAGTAGCACCGAAAGGGGCGATGTGCATGGGCGAAGCTTACTAAGTTGCCAATTGCCATCGGTTGTTGCGGGTTGTGTGGCATTACATCACTCATGGCGGTTGATGGCCTTTAGCAATGAAACGGCAAAGCAACATGCTAGTAGCACCGCAAGGGGCGAAGTGTATGGGGCGAAGCTTACTAAGTTGCCGATTGCCATCGGTTGTTGTGGGTTATGTATGTAAGTCCACCCCTGCCCGTGGCGGCAAATGGCTTTCGGCAATGAAACGGCAAAGCAACGTGCGAGTAGCACCGCAAGGGGCGAAGTGCACGGGGCGAAGCTTACTAAGTTGCCAATTGCCATCGGTTGTTGCGGGCGGAACAACCGATGGAGACATCGCTCGTAACGGCTTATGGCTTTTAGCAATGGAACGGCAAAGCATCGTGCAAGTAGCACCGAAAGGGGCGATGTGCATGGGGCGAAGCTTACTAAGTTGCCGATTGCCATCGGTTGTTGCTGGTTGTGTCTAGCATCACTCGTGGCAGCTGATGACTTTAGACAATAAACGGCGGAGCGTCGTGCAAGTAATGCCGCAAGGTGCCGTGCGCATGGGGCGAAGCTCAGTAGTTGTCGATTCCCATCAGTTGTTGCGGGCAACATCGGGAGGCGAAAGCATCATGCAAGTAGCACCGAAAGGTGCCGTGCGCATGGGGCAAAGCTTACTAAGTTGCCGATTGCCATCGGTTGTTGTGGG
>JASVEL010012810.1:77500-80000 GCA_032618575.1 Nicotiana noctiflora
CAGGACGTGGCAGGCCATGGCCACGGCACGGGTCGGGACGTGTCTCCACGCCGCTCCACGCCGCTCAATGTCTAGTGCTAGCCAAATGCTTAGCAACATGTCAAGCGCAATGATGGTAGTGGTCGTTGGTGGCGGTGATGGAAAGTAGCGGTGGTTTGCGGTAGCGACCAGCGACGGTTGGTGGACGCTTGGTGGTTGGCGCCGGCGGTTTTAAGTCGGAATCACTTATAGCGGTTGCGACAATGGAATTTACTCATGATTAATGGTGGTTGGTCATCCATATGGTTTTACAAAAATATTATGTATTTTACCTATTTTTTATCTATTTTTTATTGCTTTTTTGTAATTTTAAATAGTTGTTATGTTACTTTTATATAAAAATAATTACTCTTTTATGTGTAATATTATATTACTAGATGTATTGGAAATTTTTTCCATTATTTTTCCTATTTTTATAATAATTTTCCTATTTTTTACTATTTTTCCATGTATTTTTCGTTTTTTAATAAAAATAAAAATAAAAAAATATTTTTTTTGTAAAAAATATCATTTACAATGTTTAAAAGTCATTTGTGAATATATTAGCTAAGTTGTACCTTGGTTTGTGCTATTTGGTGTTGTACAACTCCATTATGATTCTCTGGACAAAACATGTCTACTCCTGAAACTTGGGTTTTTTTTTTTAAGTATATATAAGGGGGGCAGAGGTGTTGAAAGGCACCTCAAGGTGCCGGCTGCCAGGCAGTGCGGGCACGCATGGGCGACGCCGGAATGGGGCGTGGGCATAGGGGGCATGCATGGCTTGGCCGTGCAACGTCCCCGAAGTTCACAATCCACGCCGGCAAGTACTCGTGCGGGCTCGTAGCATGCCTGGGGGTCGCACCGCTTGCGGCAAACATTGACCTTTGGCAACAAAAGGTGGAGCATCATGCAAGTAGCACCTCAAGGTGCCGTGCGCATGGGGCAAAGCTTAGTAAGTGCCGATTGCCAATGGATGTTGCGGGCAAAATCGGGAGGCGACAACGCTCGTGGCGGCAAATGGCTTTCAGCAATGAAACGGCAAAGCAACGTGCGAGTAGCACCGCAAGGGGCGAAGTGCATGGGGCGAAGCTTATTAAGTTGCCGATTGCCATTTGTTGTTGCGGGTTGTGTGGCATTACATCACTCATGGCGGTTGATGGCCTTTAGCAATGGAACGGCAAAGCAACATGCTAGTAGCACCGCAAGGGGCGAAGTGTATGGGGCGAAGCTTACTAAGTTGCCGATTGCCATCGGTTGTTGTGGGTTATGTATGTAAGTCCACCCCCGCCGTGACGGCTGATGGCTTTTGGCAATGGAACGGCAAAGCATCGTGCAAGTAGCACCGAAAGGGGCGATGTGCATGGGGCGAAGCTTACTAAGTTGCCAATTGCCATCGGTTGTTGCGGGTTGTGTGGCATTACATCACTCATGGCGGTTGATGGCCTTTAGCAATGGAACGGCAAAGCAACATGCTAGTAGCACCGCAAGGGGCAAAGTGTATGGGGCGAAGCTTACTAAGTTGTCGATTGCCATCGGTTGTTGTGGGTTATGTATGTAAGTCCACCCCCGCCCGTGACGGCTGATGGCTTTTGGCAATGGAACGGCAAAGCATCGTGCAAGTAGCACCGAAAGGGGCGATGTGCATGGGGCGAAGCTTACTAAGTTGCCAATTGCCATCGGTTGTTGCGGGCGGAACAACCGATGGAGACATCGCTCGTAACGGCTTATGGCTTTTAGCAATGGAACGGCAAAGCATCGTGCAAGTAGCACCGAAAGGGGCGATGTGCATGGGGCGAAGCTTACTAAGTTGTCGATTGCCATCGGTTGTTGCTGGTTGTGTCTAGCATCGCTCGTGGCAGCTGATGGCTTTAGACAATAAACGGCGGAGCGTCGTGCAAGTAGTGCCGCAAGGTGCCGTGCGCATGGGGCGAAGCTCAGTAGTTGTCGATTGCCATCAGTTGTTGCGGGCAACATCGGGAGGCGACAACACTCGTGGCGGCTGATGGCTTTTAGCAATGGAACGGCAAAGCATCGTGCAAGTAGCACCGAAAGGTGCCGTGCGCATGGGGCAAAGCTTACTAAGTTGCCGATTGCCATCGGTTGTTGTAGGTTAGGTCGCCAACCCCCTCCCCCCACCGCTCAAGACGGCTGATGGCTTTTAGCAATGGAACGGCAAAGCATCGTGCTAGTAGCACCGCAAGGGGCGAAGTGCATGGAGCGAAGCTTACTAAGTTGCCGATTGCCATCGGTTGTTGCGGGCGCAACAACCGATCGAGACATCGCTCGTAACGGCTGATGGCTTTTAGCAATGGAACGGCAAAGCGTCGTGCAAGTAGCACCGAAAGGGGCGATGTGCATGGGGCGAAGCTTACTAAGTTGCCGATTGCCATCGGTTGTTGCTGGTTGTGTCTAACATCGGGAGGCGACAACGCTCGTGGCGGCTGATGGCTTTTAGCAATGGAACGGCAAAGCAATGTGT
>JASVEL010012810.1:90000-92500 GCA_032618575.1 Nicotiana noctiflora
GGCAAATGGCTTTCAGCAATGAAACGGCAAAGCAACGTGCGAGTAGCACCGCAAGGGGCGAAGTGCATGGGGCGAAGCTTATTAAGTTGCCGATTGCCATTTGTTGTTGCGGGTTGTGTGGCATTACATCACTCATGGCGGTTGATGGCCTTTAGCAATGGAACGGCAAAGCAACATGCTAGTAGCACCGCGAGGGGCGAAGTGTATGGGGCGAAGCTTACTAAGTTGCCGATTGCCATCGGTTGTTGTGGGTTATGTATGTAAGTCCACCCCCGCCCGTGACGGCTGATGGCTTTTGGCAATGGAACGGCAAAGCATCGTGCAAGTAGCACCGAAAGGGGCGATGTGCATGGGGCGAAGCTTACTAAGTTGCCAATTGCCATCGGTTGTTGCGGGTTGTGTGGCATTACATCACTCATGGCGGTTGATGGCCTTTAGCAATGGAACGGCAAAGCAACATGCTAGTAGCACCGCAAGGGGCGAAGTGTATGGGGCGAAGCTTACTAAGTTGCCGATTGCCATCGGTTGTTGTGGGTTATGTATGTAAGTCCACCCCGCCCATGGCGGCAAATGGCTTTTGGCAATGGAACGGCAAAGCATCGTGCAAGTAGCACCGAAAGGGGCGATGTGCATGGGGCGAAGCTTACTAAGTTGCCAATTGCCATCGGTTGTTGCGGGCGGAACAACCGATGGAGACATCGCTCGTAACGGCTTATGGCTTTTAGCAATGGAACGGCAAAGCATCGTGCAAGTAGCACCGAAAGGGGCGATGTGCATGGGGCGAAGCTTACTAAGTTGCCGATTGCCATCGGTTGTTGCTGGTTGTGTCTAGCATCGCTCGTGGCAGCTGATGGCTTTAGACAATAAACGGCGGAGCGTCGTGCAAGTAGTGCCGCAAGGTGCCGTGCGCATGGGGCGAAGCTCAGTAGTTGTCGATTGCCATCAGTTGTTGCGGGCAACATCGGGAGGCGACAACACTCGTGGCGGCTGATGGCTTTTAGCAATGGAACGGCAAAGCATCGTGCAAGTAGCACCGAAAGGTGCCGTGCGCATGGGGCAAAGCTTACTAAGTTGCCGATTGCCATCGGTTGTTGTGGGTTAGGTCGCCAACCCCCCCTCCCCCCCACCGCTCAAGACGGCTGATGGCTTTTAGCAATGGAACGGCAAAGCATCGTGCTAGTAGCACCGCAAGGGGCGAAGTGCATGGAGCGAAGCTTACTAAGTTGCCGATTGCCATCGGTTGTTGCGGGCGCAACAACCGATCGAGACATCGCTCGTAACGGCTGATGGCTTTTAGCAATGGAACGGCAAAGCGTCGTGCAAGTAGCACCGAAAGGGGCGATGTGCATGGGGCGAAGCTTACTAAGTTGCCGATTGCCATCGGTTGTTGCTGGTTGTGTCTAACATCGGGAGGCGACAACGCTCGTGGCGGCTGATGGCTTTTAGCAATGGAACGGCAAAGCAATGTGTAAGTAGCACCGCAAGGGGCGAATTGCATGGGGCGAAGCTTACTAAGTTGCCGATTGCCATCGGTTGTTGCGGGTTGTGTCTGGCATAACATCGGGAAGCGACAACTCTCGTGGCGGCTGATGGCTTTTAGCAATGGAACGGCAAAGCATCGTGCAAGTAGCACCGAAAGGGGCGATGTGCATGGGGTGAAGCTTACTAAGTTGCCGATTGCCATCGGTTGTTGCTGGTTGTGTCTAACATCGGGAGGCGACAACGCTCGTGGCGGCTGATGGCTTTTAGCAATGGAACGGCAAAGCAATGTGCTAGTAGCACCGCAAGGGGTGAAGTGCATGTTGCGAAGCTTACTAAGTTGCTGATTGCCATCGGTTGTTGCGGGTTGTGTCTGGAATCACATCACTCATGGCGGCTGATGGGTTTTAGCAATGGAACGGCAAAGCAACATGCTAGTAGCACCGCAAGTGGCGAAGTGCATGGGGCGAAGCTTACTAAGTTGCCGATTGCCATCGGTTGTTGTGGGTTATATCTGTAAGCCCTCCCCACCTCCCGTGACGGCTGATGTCTTTTAGCAATGGAACGGCAAAGCATCGTGCTAGTAGCACCGCAAGGGGCGAAGTGCATGGAGCGAAGCTTACTAAGTTGCCGATTGCCATCGGTTGTTGCGGGCGCAACAACCGATCGAGACATCGCTCGTAACGGCTGATGGCTTTTAGCAATGGAACGGCAAAGCATCGTGCAAGTAGCACCGAAAGGGGCGATGTGCATGGGGCGAAGCTTACTAAGTTGTCGATTGCCATCGGTTGTTGCTGGTTGTGTCTAACATCGGGAGGCGACAACGCTCGTGGCGGCTGATGGCTTTTAGCAATGGAACGGCAAAGCAATGTGCAAGTAGCACCGCAAGGGGCGAATTGCATGGGGCGAAGCTTACTAAGTTGCCGATTGCCATCGGTTGTTGCGGGTTGTGTCTGGCATAACATCGCGAGGCGACAATGCTCGTAACGGCTGATGGCTTTTAGCAATGGAACGGCAAAGC
>JASVEL010012810.1:100000-102500 GCA_032618575.1 Nicotiana noctiflora
CCATGGCACGGGTCTGAACGTGGGAGGCCATGGCCATGGCACGAGTCAGGACATGGCAGGCCATGGCAGTGCATGGCTGTGCATGGCCATGGCACGGGTTAGGCCAGTGCAGGCCATGGCCATGGCACGGGTCAGGACGTGGCAGGCCATGGCAGTGCATGGCCATGGCACGAGTCAGGACGTGGCAGGCCATGGCAGTGCATGGCCATGGCACGGGGCAGGCTTTTAGCAACGGAACGGCAATGCATGGCCATCACACGGGTCAGGACGTGGCAGGCCTTGGCCATGGCACTGGTCAGGACGTGGCAGGCCGTGATAGGTCATGACAATGCAAGGCCATGGAACGGGTCAGAACGTGGGAGGCCATGACCATGGCACGAGTCAGGACGTGGCAGGCCATGGCAGTGCATGGCGGTGTATGGCCATGGCACGGGTCAGGCCAGTGCAGGCCATGGCCATGGCACGGGTCAGGACGTGTCTCCACGCCGCTCCACGCCGCTCGATGTCTAGTGCTAGCCAAATGCTTAGCAACATGTCAAGCGCAATGATGGTAGTGGTCGTTGGTGGCGGTGATGGAAAGTAGCGGTGGTTTGCGGTAGCGACCGGCGACGGTTGGTGGACGCTTGGTGGTTGGCGCCGGCGGTTTTAAGTCGGAATCACTTATAGCGGTTGCGACAATGGAATTTACTCATGATTAATGGTGGTTGGTCATCCATATGGTTTTACAAAAATATTATGTATTTTACCTATTTTTTATCTATTTGTTATTGCTTTTTTGTAATTTTAAATAGTTGTTATGTTACTTTTATATAAAAATAATTACTCTTTTATGTGTAATATTATATTACTAGATGTATTGGAAATTTTTTCCATTATTTTTCCTATTTTTATAATAATTTTCCTATTTTTTACTATTTTTCCATGTATTTTTCGTTTTTTAATAAAAATAAAAATAAAAAAATATTTTTTTGTAAAAAATATCATTTACAATGTTTAAAAGTCATTTGTGAATATATTAGCTAAGTTGTACCTTGGTTTGTGCTATTTGGTGTTGTACAACTCCATTATGATTCTCTGGACAAAACATGTCTACTCCTGAAACTTGGGTTTTTTTTTAAGTATATATAAGGGGGGCAGAGGTGTTGAAAGGCACCTCAAGGTGCCGGCTGCCAGGCAGTGCGGGCACGCATGGGGGACGCTGGAATGGGGCGTGGGCATAGGGGGCATGCATGGCTTGGCCGTGCAACGTCCCCGAAGTTCACAATCCACGCCGGCAAGTACTCGTGCGGGCTCGTAGCATGCCTGGGGGTCGCACCGCTTGCGGCAAACATTGACTTTTGGCAACAAAAGGTGGAGCATCATGCAAGTAGCACCTCAAGGTGCCGTGCGCATGGGGCAAAGCTTAGTAAGTGCCGGTTGCCAATGGATGTTGCGGGCAAAATCGGGAGGCGACAACGCTCGTGGCGGCAAATGGCTTTCGACAATGAAACGGCAAAGCAACGTGCGAGTAGCACCGCAAGGGGCGAAGTGCATGGGGCGAAGCTTATTAAGTTGCCGATTGCCATTTGTTGTTGCGGGTTGTGTGGCATTACATCACTCATGGCGGTTGATGGCCTTTAGCAATGGAACGGCAAAGCAACATGCTAGTAGCACCGCAAGGGCGAAGTGTATGGGGCGAAGCTTACTAAGTTGCCGATTGCCATCGGTTGTTGTGGGTTATGTATGTAAGTCCACCCCCGCCCGTGACGGCTGATGGCTTTTGGCAATGGAACGGCAAAGCATCGTGCAAGTAGCACCGAAAGGGGCGATGTGCATGGGGCGAAGCTTACTAAGTTGCCAATTGCCATCGGTTGTTGCGGGTTGTGTGGCATTACATCACTCATGGCGGTTGATGGCCTTTAGCAATGGAACGGCAAAGCAACATGCTAGTAGCACCGCAAGGGGCGAAGTGTATGGGGCGAAGCTTACTAAGTTGCCGATTGTCATCGGTTGTTGCAGGTTATGTATGTAAGTCCACCCCCCCCGCCCGTGACGGCTGATGGCTTTTGGCAATGGAACGGCAAAGCATCGTGCAAGTAGCACCGAAAGGGGCGATGTGCATGGGGCGAAGCTTACTAAGTTGCCAATTGCCATCAGTTGTTGCGTGCGGAACAACCGATGGAGACATCGCTCGTAACGGCTTATGGCTTTTAGCAATGGAACGACAAAGCATCGTGCAAGTAGCACCGAAAGGGGCGATGTGCATAGGGCAAAGCTTACTAAGTTGCCGATTGCCATCGGTTGTTGCTGGTTGTGTCTAGCATCGCTCGTGGCAGCTGATGGCTTTAGACAATAAACGGCGGAGCGTCGTGCAAGTAGTGCCGCAAGGTGCCGTGCGCATGGGGCGAAGCTCAGTAGTTGTCGATTGCCATCAATTGTTGCGGGCAACATCGGGAGGCGACAACACTCGTGGCGGCTGATGGCTTTTAGCAATGGAACGGCAAAGCATCGTGCAAGTAGC
>JASVEL010012810.1:122500-125000 GCA_032618575.1 Nicotiana noctiflora
TAGCTAAGTTGTACCTTGGTTTGTGCTATTTGGTGTTGTACAACTCCATGATGATTCTCTGGACAAAACATGTCTACTCCTGAAACTTGGGTTTTTTTTTAAGTATATATAAGGGGGGGCAGAGGTGTTGAAAGACACCTCAAGGTGCCGGCTGCCAGGCAGTGCGGGCACGCATGGGGGACGCTGGAATGGGGCGTGGGCATATGGGGCATGCATGGCTTGGCCGTGCAACGTCCCCGAAGTTCACAATCCACGCCGGCAAGTACTCGTGCGGGCTCGTAGCATGCCGGGGGTCGCACCGCTTGCGGCAAACATTGACCTTTGGCAACAAAAGGTGGAGCATCGTGCAAGTAGCACCTCAAGGTGCCGTGCGCATGGGGCAAAGCTTAGTAAGTGCCGATTGCCAATGGATGTTGCGGGCAAAATCGGGAGGCGACAACGCTCGTGGCGGCAAATGGCTTTCAGCAATGAAACGGCAAAGCAACGTGCGAGTAGCACCGCAAGGGGCGAAGTGCATGGGGCGAAGCTTATTAAGTTGCCGATTGCCATTTGTTGTTGCGGGTTGTGTGGCATTACATCACTCATGGCGGTTGATGGCCTTTAGCAATGGAACGGCAAATCAACATGCTAGTAGCACCGCAAGGGGCGAAGTGTATGGGGCGAAGCTTACTAAGTTGCCGATTGCCATCGATTGTTGTGGATTATGTATGTAAGTCCACCCCCTACCCGTGACGGCTGATGGCTTTTGGCAATGGAACGGCAAAGCATCGTGCAAGTAGCACCGAAAGGGGCGATGTGCACGGGGCGAAGCTTACTAAGTTGCCAATTGCCATCGGTTGTTGCGGCTTGTGTGTCATTACATCACTCATGGCGGTTGATGGCCTTTAGCAATGGAATGGCAAAGCAACATGCTAGTAGGACCGCAAGGGGCGAAGTGTATGGGGAGAAGCTTGCTAAGTTGCCGATTGCCATCGGTTGTTGTGGGTTATGTATGTAAGTCCACCCCCCGCCCGTGACGGCTGATGGCTTTTGGCAATGGAACGGCAAAGCATCGTGCAAGTAGCACCGAAAGGGGCGATGTGCATGGGGCGAAGCTTACTAAGTTGCCAATTGCCATCGGTTGTTGCGGACGGAACAACCGATGGAGACATCGCTCGTAACGGCTTATGGCTTTTAGCAATGGAACGGCAAAGCATCGTGCAAGTAGCACCGAAAGGGGCGATGTGCATGGGGCGAAGCTTACTAAGTTGTCGATTGCCATCGGTTGTTGCTGGTTGTGTCTAGCATCGCTCGTGGCAGCTGATGGCTTTAGACAATAAACGGCGGAGCGTCGTGCAAGTAGTGCCGCAAGGTGCCGTGCGCATGGGGCGAAGCTCAGTAGTTGTCGATTGCCATCACTTGTTGCGGGCAACATCGGGAGGCGACAACACTCGTGGCGGCTGATGGCTTTTAGCAATGGAACGGCAAAGCAACGTGCGAGTAGCACCGCAAGGGGCACAGTGCATGGGGCGAAGCTTATTAAGTTGCCGATTGACATTTGTTGTTGCGGGTTTGCGGGCAACATCGGGAGGCGACAACACTCGTGGCGGCTGATGGCTTTTAGCAATGGAACGGCAAAGCATCATGCTAGTAGCACCACAAAGGGCGAAGTGCATGGAGTGAAGCTTACTAAGTTGCCGATTGCCATCGGTTGTTGCGTGCGCAACAACCGATCGAGACATCGCTCGTAACGGCTGATGGCTTTTAGCAATGGAACGACAAAGCGTCGTGCAAGTAGCACCGAAAGGGGCGATGTGCATGGGGCGAAGCTTACTAAGTTGCCGATTGCCATCGGTTGTTGCTGGTTGTGTCTAACATCGGGAGGCGACAACGCTCGTTGGCGGCTGATGGCTTTTTGCAATGGAACGGCAAAGCATTGTGTAAGTAGCACCGCAAGGGGCGAATTGCATCGGGCGAAGCTTACTAAGTTGCCGATTGCCATCGGTTGTTGCGGGTTGTGTCTGGCATAACATCGGGAAGCGACAACTCTCGTGGCGGCTGATGGCTTTTAGCAATGGAACGACAAAGCATCGTGCAAGTAGCACCGAAAGGGGCGATGTGCATGGGGTGAAGCTTACTAAGTTGGCGATTGCCATCGGTTGTTGCTGGTTGTGTCTAACATCGGGAGGCGACAACGCTCGTGGCGGCTGATGGCTTTTAGCAATGGAACGGCAAAGCAATGTGCTAGTAGCACCGCAAGGGTGAAGTGCATGTTGCAAAGCTTACTAAGTTTCTGATTGCCATCGGTTGTTGCGGGTTGTGTCTGGAATCACATCACTCATGGCGGCTGATGGCTTTTAGCAATGGAACGGCAAAGCAACATGCTAGTAGCACCGCAAGTTGCAAAGTGCATGGGGCAAAGCTTACTAAGTTGCCGATTGCCATCGATTGTTGTGGGTTAGGTCGGAAACCTCCCCTCCCCCCACCGCTCAAGACGGCTGATGGCTTTTAGCAATGGAAC
>JASVEL010012810.1:145000-150000 GCA_032618575.1 Nicotiana noctiflora
CTCTTTTATGTGTAATATTATATAACTAGATGTATTGGAAATTTTTTCCATTATTTTTCCTATTTTTATAATAATTTTCCTATTTTTTACTATTTTCCATGTATTTTTCGTTTTTTAATAAAAATAAAAATAAAAAAATATTTTTTTTGTAAAAAATATCATTTACAATGTTTAAAAGTCATTTGTGAATATATTAGCTAAGTTGTACCTTGGTTTGTGCTATTTGGTGTTGTACAACTCAATTATGATTCTCTGGACAAAACATGTCTACTCCTGAAACTTGGGTTTTTTTTTTAAGTGGCTAGAAGCGATGCATGCGCCCGCCGTCCGCTTGCCGACCCGCAGTAGGGGCCTTTGGCCCCCAAGGGCACGTGTCGTTGGCTAAGTCATCGCGGTGGAAGAGCCGCGGTGGCCGCCTTGAAGTACAATTTCCATCGAGTGGCGGGTAGAATCCTTTGCAGACGTCTTAAATACGCGACGGGGTATTGTAAGTGGCAGAGTGGCCTAGCTGCCACGATCCACTGAGATTCAGCCCTTTGTCGCTCCGATTCGTCCCTCCCCCTCTAATCCAATCAATTGCTAACTTTTACAAAAAGAGGTTTGGTCCTCCCTTCATGCTAAATAATATACTAAGTGTTGGAAAACCGTACAAGTCCTCAAGACCTTGGGACTTATACAATTTTTGTGTATTAGGTGAAATGGGACCTGACACTTAGTCGTGCGCATGGGGCAAAGCTATGTGCGAATATATTACTTCTCAATGTGTCGCTGCTTCCGAGGTCGAGCCCTATGCCAAGGGGCGATGTGTGCAAATAATTGTTTCTCGGGGTGTCGCTTGAGAGGCTAAAGCCTAATGCACCGCGAGCGTGGCCATGGCATGTCACTAGGGATCGCTCGAGAGGCCAAATCCTATGCCAAAGGCATGGCAGTGCATGGCCATGGCACGGCTTCGGACGTGGCAGTGCATGGCCATGGCACGTCTTCGGACGTGGCAGTGCATGGTTGGCCACAACCATGGCACGGGTCAGGACGTGGCAGGCCATGGCAGTGCATGGCCATGGCACGAGTCAGGACGTGGCAGGCCATGGCAGTGCATGGCCATGGCACGGGGCAGGCTTTTAGCAACAGAACGGCAATGCATGGCCATCACACGGGCATGAGTCAGGACATGGAAGGCCATGGCAGTGCATGGCCATGGCACGGGGCAGGCTTTTAGCAACGGAACGACAATGCATGGCCATGGCACAGGTCATGACGTGGCAGGATGTGGCAGGCCTTGGCCATGGCACTGGTCGGGACGTGGCAGGCCGTGATAGGCCTTGACAGTGCATGGACATGGCATGGGTCAGAAGGCATAGCATGGCACAAGGCATCTGTTATAACCCATATCCACACACGTTAGTTCATTCCATAAGTTAGATAACACAAATCCAAGAAGGAATTATCCTTGATATGATAAGAATGGCATGGGTCAGGACGTGGCTGGCCATGGCAGTGCATGGCCATGGCACGGGGCAGGCTTTTAGCAACAGAACGGCAATGCATGGCCATCACACGTGTCAGGACGTGGCAGACCTTGGCCATGGCACTGGTCAGGACGTGGCAGGCCATGATAGGCCATGACAGTGCATGGCCATGGCATGGGTTAGAACGTGGGAGGCCATGGCCATGGCACGAGTCAGGACGTGGCAGGCCATGGCAGTGCATGGCGGTGCATGGCCATGGCACGGGTCAGGCCAGTGCAGGCCATGGCCATGGCACGGGTCAGGACGTGTCTCCACGCCGCTCCACGCCGCTCGATGTCTAGTGCTAGCCAAATGCTTAGCAACATGTCAAGCGCAATGATGGTAGTGGTCGTTGGTGGCGGTGATGGAAAGAAGCGGTGGTTTGCGGTAGTGACCGGCGACGGTTGGTGGACGTTTGGTGGTTGGCGCCGGCGGTTTTAAGTCGTAATCACTTATAGCGGTTGCGACAATGGAATTTCCTCATGATTAATGGTAGTTGGTCATCCATATGGTTTTACAAAAATATTATGTATTTTACCTATTTTTTATCTATTTTTTATTGCTTTTTTGTAATTTTAAATAGTTGTTATATTACTTTTATATAAAAATAATTACTCTTTTATGTGTAATATTATATTACTAGATGTATTGGAAATTTTTTCCATTATTTTACCTATTTTTATAATAATTTTCCTATTTTTTACTATTTTTCCATGTATTTTTTGTTTTTTAATAAAAATAAAAATAAAAAGATATTTTTTTTTGTAAAAAATATCATTTACAATGTTTAAAAGTCATTTGTGAATATATTAGCTAAGTTGTACCTTGGTTTTTGCTATTTGGTGTTGTACAACTCCATTATGATTCTCTGGACAAAACATGTCTACTCCTGAAACTTGGGTTTTTTTTTAAGTATATATAAGGGGTGGCAGAGGTGTTGAAAGGCACCTCAAGGTGCCGGCTGCCAAGCAGTGCGGGCACGCATGGGGGACGCTGGAATGGGGCGTGGGCATAGGGGGCATGCATGGCTTGGCCGTGCAACGTCCCCGAAGTTCACAATCCACGCCGGAAAGTACTCGTGCGGGCTCGTAGCATGCCTGGGGTCGCACCGCTTGCGGCAAACATTGACCTTTGGCAACAAAAGGTGGAGCATCATGCAAGTAGCACCTCAAGGTGCTGTGCGCATGGGGCAAAGCTTAGTAAGTGCGGATTGCCAATGGATGTTGCGGGAAAAATCGGGAGGCAACAACGCTCGTGGCGGCAAATGGCTTTCAGCAATGAAACGGCAAAGCAACGTGCGAGTAGCACCGTAAGGGGCGAAGTGCATGGGGCGAAGCTTATTAAGTTGCCGATTGCCATTTGTTGTTGCGGGTTGTGTGGCATTACATCACTCATGGCGGTTGATGGCCTTTAGCAATGGATCAACAAAGCAACATGCTAGTAGCACCGCAAGGGGCGAAGTGTATGGTGCGAAGCTTACTAAGTTGCCGATTGCCATCGGTTGTTGTGGGTTATGTATGTAAGTCCACCCCCCACCCGTGATGGCTGATGGCTTTTGGCAATGGAACGGCAAAGCATCGTGCAAGTAGCACCGAAAGGGGCGATGTGCATGGGGCGAAGCTTACTAATTTGCCAATTGCCATCGGTTGTTGCGGGTTGTGTGCTATTACATCACTCTTGACGGTTGATGGCCTTTAGCAATGGAACGGCAAAGCAAAATGCTAGTAGCACCGCAAGGGGCGAAGTGTATGGGGCGAAGCTTACTAAGTTGCCGATTGCCATCGGTTGTTGTGGGTTATGTATGTATGTCCACCCCCGCCCGTGGCGGCAAATGGCTTTCGGCAATGGAACGGCAAAGCAACGTGCGAGTAGCCCCGCAAGGGGCGAAGTGCACGGGGCGAAGCTTATTAAGTTGCCGATTGCCATCGGTTGTTGCGGGTTGTGTGGCATTACATCACTCATGACGGCTTATGGCTTTTAGCAATGGAATGGCAAAGCATCGTGCAAGTAGCATCGAAAGGGGCGATGTGCATGGGGCGAAGCTTACTAAGTTGCCGATTGCCATCGGTTGTTGCTGGTTGTGTCTAGCATCGCACGTGGCAGCTGATGGCTTTAGACAATAAACGGCGGAGCGTCGTGCAAGTAGTGCCGCAAGGTGCCGTGCGCATGGGGCAAAGATCAGTAGTTGTCGATTGCCATCAGTTGTTGCGGGCAACAGCGGGAGGCGACAACACTCGTGGCGGCTGATGGCTTTTAGCAATGGAACGGCAAAGCATCGTGCAAGTAGCACCGAAAGGTGCCGTGCGCATGGGCAAAGCTTACTAAGTTGCCGATTGCCATCGGTTGTTGTGGGTTAGGTCACCAACCCCCCCTCCCCCCTACCACTCAAGACGGCTGATGGCTTTTAGCAATGGAACGGCAATGCATCGTGCTAGTAGCACCGCAAGGGGTGAAGTGCATGGAGCAAAGCTTACTATGTTGCCGATTGCCATCGGTTGTTGCGGGCGCAACAACCAATCGAGACATCGCTCGTAACGGCTGATGGCTTTTAGCAATGGAACGGCAAAGCGTCGTGCAAGTAGCACCGAAAGGGGCGATGTGCATGGGGCGAAGGTTACTAAGTTGCCGATTGCCATCGGTTGTTGCTTTTTGTATCTAACATCGGGAGGCGACAACGCTCGTGGCGGCTGATGGCTTTTAGCAATGGAACGACAAAGCAATGTGTAAGTAGCAGTGCAAGGGGCGAATTGCATGGGGCGAAGCTTACTAAGTTGCCGATTGCCATCGGTTGTTGCGGGTTGTGTCTGGCATAACATCGGGAAGCGACAACTCTCGTGGCGGCTGATGTCTTTTAGCAATGGAACGGCAAAGCATCATACAAGTAGCACCGAAAGGGGCGATGTGCATGGGGTGAAGCTTACTAAGTTGCCGATTGCCATTGGTTGTTGCTGGTTGTGTCTAACATCGGGAGGTGACAACGCTCGTGGTGGCTGATGGCTTTTAGCAATGGAATGGCAAAGCAATGTGCTAGTAGCACCGCAAGGGGTGAAGTGCATGTTGCGAAGCTTACTAAGTTGCTGATTGCCATCGGTTGTTGCGGGTTGTGTCTGGAATCACATCACTCATGGCGGCTGATGGCTTTTAGCAATGGAACGGCAAAGTAACATGCTAGTAGCACCGCAAGTTGCAAAGTGCATAGGGCCAAGCTTACTAAGTTGCCGATTGCCATCGGTTGTTCTGGGTTAGGTCGGAACCCCCCCCCCTCCCCCCCACCGCTCAAGATGGCTGATGGCTTTTAGCAATGGAACGGCAAAGCATCGTGCTAGTAGCACCGAAAGGGGCGAACTGCATGGAGCGAAGCTTACTAAGTTGCCGATTGCCATCGGTTGTTGCGGGCGCAACAACCGTTCGAGACATCGCTCGTAACGGCTGATGGCTTTTAGCAATGGAATGGCAAAGCATCGTGCAAGTAGCACCGAAAGGGCGATGTGCATG
>JASVEL010012810.1:155000-186141 GCA_032618575.1 Nicotiana noctiflora
CAAGGTGGAAAACCCTAGAATTCGGGATTCCGCCGATGATTCAATTATGTAGGTTAGGGTTTTATTTTTAGAACCCTAGCTCTCTGCTAAGCCCTCATGCACGGGATTCTTTCCACTGATTTTACATGGTCATGACAAAATTCTTCGTGTTTAATTATGCATGTGTGCTTTTATATGTGTGTTGAATCTTTCTTTAAAATAATTCCAACTAGTGATTGAATCAGAATCTTTTTGGGGGGTTTTTAATTGATTGTTACTGGTTTTCTTTGAGTAAAACCTTTTTCTTCACCTTTTCTGACTGGGTCATTCATACCAAATTTTGGACTTGTGATTTATTGGTTGTTAGTTGATTCTCTTTCCTTAATTATACAACCGTGTACTTTCAGAAACATTGTCCTTAAATAACCTTTATGTACTTGCCCTCAATTTCATGCTTTGCACAAAGAGTTTGAATAATTTCTTTCCTTTGGTTTATACCCGTTTGAATTTGAATCCCTTAATTAAAGGGAGTTTTATATGATTGATTAAAGATCAGATTTCAATTATTTTCTTACCTTATTTCTCATGACTTTCACACTATAAATACCGTCCTTTTCTTTTCACAAGACACACTGAATACACTTCAAACTTCACACTTATAATTCTCACAACCTCTTTTGAACTTTCTTGTGTGCACTTTGGATTTCACAAGACTACTGTTTTCTTTCGCTTGTCTCTTTTAAAAATTGGTATGTCTTGATTCAATTTCCAGCATAATCCCAATGTGTTTATTTATAGTCTTTGTGCCTATGTCTACTTTCTGCAAAATTTGACATTGAAATGCTTATGTGCTACTTTTTGTTTTACTTTCTTGTAAACACTAGTTCCCCATCCCATTTACCCTCCATATGTTTGTAAGTGGGTACTCATGAACAGAGTTTTGACCCCTAAGTAGGCTAAATGGCGTGCCAGTATGTCCCATTGCTGGGTATGCCCTTGCATACTCCTTTTTAAATCCTGCTTGTTATGAATCCCCATATCCTTACTCCCCTATGTATGCTAAGTTATGATATAGACTGGAAGCATCCCAATTGCTGTCCAAGGTTGAACCTGACCTTCAACAGGTCATAACTCTCAAATTTACAACTGACAAGCTTGTTATGGGTGTGCCAGCAACCCAAAAATGCTTGACATGACCACCAGCTTGCCATTTCCCCTCTACTGCACTTGCACTTACTCCTAGCCTCTATGTTTTCCCCCCTCATATGAGCCTTGCCTTGGGGCCTTGAGTTCCCTCTGAACTTGGACATTTGAGAGCTGGCCCTTCCACGCTGCACTATATTCTAATTCTGTAATGATATTTGGGGTGTAAGTATTGCCTGGAGTTTTTTAAGCTCCTTGGAACTTTGACACATCTCAAATAAGAGAAAGGCTTTAAAAATCTAATCCTGGAAGTTGGTTTATCTCATACTATTAGACTCTGAGTCTGAATTAGGATGATTAGATGTTGATGTAATCACTGATGTAACTTTACTTTCTTTTTGATTCATTTGGTCTTTAATAATTTTGTAATAAATACTGAGGTGGATAGTGAAAGGTATGGGATTGAATGCGTGCAAAAAGGTTAGATATCATGTCTATATGAATTACTACTTCCGGAATCTTGCATCTCATATAGATATCATGTCTATAGGAACTAACTACTGAAATTCTGCATCTCATATAGATTTCATGTCTATTGGGAATTACTACTTCTAAAACTTTTGAATTTCATATAGACACCATGTTCATAGGTTTTCTGCATCTCATATAGATACCATACTCATAGGTTTTCAGCACTTCGTATAAATACCATGTCCATAAGTCGTTACTGAAATTCTGCATATCATATAGATAATATGCCTATAGGACATCCTGCATTTTGCATATGCATCTGTCACTAGGAAAATTTGCTTATAGGAGTTAAATAACGAATTGCATATAAATGACCTGCCTATAGGATCTCTGCATGACAATAACATCGATTAAAATCACTAACGTCTAGAAAGTATGCCTATCGGAGCTATCAACTAAACCTGAATTGTCCATTCGCTGCTAAGTCTAAAATTAGTAGTAATTTTGTTTAACACTCACAAAACTTATGACCTTGTAACTGACAATTCTTTTTCTGCAATCAGTTTATTCATCCGTCTCTGAACTAATAGATATCATGCATATAGGTCTCATTTAACACATAGGAAAAACAATTAAATATTAATCAACTATGTTAGTCTTTGACAACTACATCTAAGCAGAGCTAATTTGGACTCCTTATCTGGGAAATATGTTGTTAATCAACCTATCCTACGCCTTGATTTAATTCAGACTAAACTAGTATCTGTAAGACATGCTAAACTATATGTTTCTCTTCAATTTTAGGAGGTTTATTTGAGCCATATTTGCTTACTTGCTCTTCCAAAACTTGTTGTATATGTTTTGAATGTCGCCTTAATGTCGCCTTAGAATTTTATCCTTTGAAACTCTCAAAATTCCCCAAACTCCCTCCCCTTTAGGATTAGTAGTCCTATGTGCCTCCGGGATTGATAGTATTGGGACGAGTAATAACATGCAACAAGTAACGATACTATTCTGCGCTTTAATACCTTAACAGGGTGGGAAAGGAAGATATGGATATGATAAATGGTGCGTTAATATCACGTCTACCCCTCTTTTGAGGAGTGATTGCTGGATACTGCATTGATGTGATCCATATTGATTATAAACCTAGGACTCCCCTCCCTTTCTGTGTTTTCTTATTTGATTTCTCTGTAAGTTGTTTAAGTCTTTTTCACAAAATTCTGCCTTATCTTATCTCAAATGAGTTTAAACTTGTGCGCAAGCCCCTTTATTTGAGCCCTAATTGCTTATTTGTAAAGTTACAATTGTAATATGGCTGGAAACCACACTAGTAGATCTTGAGGGGTGCCTAACACCTTTTCATCGAGATAATTTCTAGCCCTTACTCGAACTCTGGTTTTCCAACTCAAAACTTTCAGTGTCCTATTGCACTTAATCATTAGGTGGCGACTCTTCAAATCCAAAAAACCCAAAATCCCAAAAGGGAATAGAGTTGTCCTCCAAAAAACCCAAAATCCCAAAAGGGAATAGAGTTGTCCTCCCAAATATCGTACACCTGATTTCGCGAGAAAAAGGGAGCGTCGACAGCGTGGCGATTCTGCTGGGAATTTAAGGCTTTTACCTCTTCATGTTATTTGCGACTTTATTAATTTTTTATTGCTTTATTTAATGCCTTTATTCGAAATTGACTTGGCTTATTGTTTCTTTTTCTTTAATGCTTTCATTTACTGCTTTCCTTCAATGCTGTTATAATTTTTGAGCAATTATTGTATTCATTATTTTTATGAACATGAAAATACATGGCAATTTGTTTCATTCTTGTAATTGCATCTTCAACATCATATTCCACTCGTGCAAAACAAATACTATAGCAACGCTTATAATGAGTTGTTGCGCTCTTCCGATATTATCACCCCCTAAATTTGGCAAAGGCATATTTGCGGTAAAACCAGTCGAACAGTGGTGCAGTCGACGGTTCCGTGCCTTTCCCTCTTGAGTTGTCCACTCAAGGGTACCGGTCCAATACCCCATACAAACCTTACTCTGTTTTAACTGTGCATACATCAATGTCAAACCTAGCCGAGTCATTTATGATGTCCACATAATGACTCTTTAGATAGCCTTGTCCAAAGTCCACCGGGTTTCCTTGGAACCCAAACGGACACACCATATTCTGTGCATTTATTTGGAGAACTAAATGTCGTTGTGCTAATTATTGATATTTAAATAGTCGAGTCCGGCGGGGGTAAGGGTCTAACCCTTTTTGTTTTGCAGGAAATAAATGACAAAGTTCCCGACTTGGGTATGGTCAACACACCCTCACTCTTGCTGACCTAGTGGATGAATCTCTCATCAAGTAACCAAATCAACGAATGGAAAGAGAGACTCACCAGGCTAGTGAAGCTGGAATATTTGGAATACAATCTACTGGAATAGGAAGGGGAAGTAAGGAAGAGAGTCACTGACTGCCAAAATGCTGAGGGAAACAAAGGAGAACGCCTGGCAAAAGCATTTTTACTGGAAAATCTGCATGAACTGGAGTATTTGATCAACGAGAGCATTCTACCCGGAGAAGGTCGTTCTAGAACCAAGTAGATAGGAATTTACCTTTTTATGTTATGAATGTAATAAGGCCATTGGCCATTAGTGACATTTTACTTTCTGGAATTTAAGTGTCATTTTGGGATTCGTCTTTTTCTTTTTATCAATAAAATGAGGCATTTAGCATTATAAGTTCTCCAAGTCAACTTCTTGCGAGGCCTACCTCGGGCACAACGAGGCACCCAAATTAGGACACGATTTATATTCTTACACTATATGTTTGAATATTGCAACATTTTTCTCATAACCTTACTAACTTATTACCTTTTTTTTTTGTTTTTACTTCTATTTTATTCCCCTCCCCAAAAGGTTAGTTCGTGCACTCTGGCATCATCATCCTACTCCATAAGATCCAAGGGCCCTTCACCTAATCCTCTTCTGAGTCCTATCAGAAACAAGAATAAAGCAAAAATGGAAGACTTGAGCAACATCAGGAAGGGGAATTCGGTTGAAAGGGTATAGACTTTCCATGGTATTTAAGTTTCAAAGGAAAGTGCCTCCCAGCTTGAACAAAAGTTGTTGAAATTTCAGGAAGAATTGGACCAAGTTTGGAATTTGGCAGACTTGTCATGTTTCCTCACTAACCCAGACATCAGCTTCCCCAATACTCAAAACCACGCACCTCCCCAAAACATCCCAAAACCACAAAATCAACCCGCTCCCCATCACTACTGAAATACATGCCACACTTTAAACAACACCCCATTCCTGAACCGCTAAACTCCACAAATGATCATCCCCACAACAACCCCATCTACGTGGAAACCATGACACAACACACTCAACTTATTTCAAGCAGTCCAGAGTTTGATAACAAAAACTCTCTCATCAAGAACCTGGCCACAGAACTCAAGAAACATACTAGCCGAGTGCAGGGTGTTGAAGGAAACAAAGGTATTGAGGGGCTGACTTATGAGGAACTTTGCATTCAGCCAGACGTCGAACTTCCCGAGAGGTACAAATCTCCCAAGTTCGAGGTGTTTGATGGATCAAGGGATCCTAGAGTCCATTTGAGGACATATTGTAATAAGCTGGTCGGTGTAGGAAGAGATAAAAAGATTCACATGATGATCTTCATGAGAAGTTTTAAAGGTGACGCTCTATCTTAGTACATTAGCAAATATCCCAAGAAGAGGAAAAGCTGGGTAGGACTTGCAACCGATTTCATAGACATGTTCAGATTCAATACAGAGAATGTGACGGATGTATTCTACATCGAGAATTTGAAGAAGAAACCTACAAAGACATTCCACGAGTATGCTACTCGTGGGGGATCAGAGGCTGCTAAGGTTACGCTGGCCTTGGAAGAAGAACAAATGAACAAGTTTTCTGTCCGAGCTCAGGATCCACAATATTATAAGAGGTTGATGTTGATCGAAGGCCATAAATTCTGCGACATCATCAAGCTATGAGAAATGATTGAGAAAAGCATTAAAAGTGGTATGGTCACTAAATTTGAGGCATTGCAAGCTAATAACAAGGCTCTACAGTTTGGTGGCATGTCCAAGAAAAAGGATGTGAGTTCCGTGATGGTTTCCAAGAGAATGAAATCCCCAGTAAAATATCAAGCTTACCCAATACCTCATCTTACATATGATAACTATGATTTTTAAACGTTTTATACCCATTCTTGCCTAAGCTTTTCGCGTGAATTGCCATAAATTAGTCCCAAAATGCTTAGACATTGCGCTTGATTGCAGTTTTGAACGACAAGATGACAATTGTCACAAATCGGCTCGAAAAGGAGTGAAATATGCCAAGTTTGAAAGTCAAGTAAAGTGAGGATCAAACAGACCCAGCACGGACTGCACTGATTTGCTATGCGGCCGCGCTGGAGGTTCAGAGAGTTGGGATTTTTGCTTGATTGTAGGTTTGAACGACAAGATGACAATTGTCATAGATCGGCATGAAAAGTAGTGAAATATCCAAGTGTGAAAGTCAACTAAAGTAAGGATCAAACAAACCCAGCGCAGACCACACTGATTTGCTACGCGGCCGCACTGGAGGTTAAGAGAGTAGGGATATTTGCTTGTGACCTGCACGGTCCGCGCTCGCCCTGATGCGGTCCACGCCCACCCTAACGTGGTCCTCACCTGAGGAGATTTAGAGGCTAAGGAAAAGCCACGCGGCCGCGCACCAAAATAGTCCGGTCCGCGTGTGTGAGATTCAGAGACTTGTCATTTTGGCCAATTTATCCACGCGGCTGCGCCCTATTTCTGCGCGGTCAGCGCGACTACACTCCCTTTTTGTGCAGTCCACCCCAAAATTCAGAGTGAAGAAATTGAAGACCAAGATCCTACGTGGCCTCGCTGCATTTCTGCACGGTCCGCACAAGCCCCGCAGGGGCATTATTGTCTAGTTTTTCTAGCCTAGTATAAATAGAATATTTTACCAATTTTAGGTTATGTTTTGTATTAGATACAGCTGCTGCACTCGTGAGACAAAAGTTTAAGCCTATTTTTGGCAATTTCATCTTGTTTTGTCGTGGATTAACATTGTAGTTAATTGATATGTTGGTTTTATCAATTATTTCTTCAATTACTATTCCTATCATGTATAGCTAAACCCATTAGCTAGGGTTGTGGCTCAACCCTAGTGTGGGTAATTAATGGGTGTGATTTTTTAGTGCTTGAATGATGTTGGGTGTTTGCTATTTAGGTTAATTTTATGGTTTAATTCGGATTGGTGGTTGCAAACACTAAGTCTAGCTTAGTGTGTCTCGACTCTTCTTGACAAAGAGTGTCTACGACTCAAAAATTGAACCAACAAGGAATTGGGATGGACCCATGAGAATGGTAGTCCTAATTAACCGGTTAAACCTCAAGAGAGTAATTACCCAACTTGAACTCTAAGTTGCTTGGGCATATTGGCCTACCCAATTGGTCTCGAGAGAGTCAATTGGGCAAAATCACTCTTTCTACCGAGAGGTATGAGAGTGAGTGAAATCGTGCAACGGTTATGGCATAAGCCCCGTAATCATCATTCTTGTATTAGGAATCTCTACCCGTTAGTTGACCACCTAGGTAAATGCCACGACCCTAGTGTTTTTCTCTATCTTGCATACAAACTAGAATCAATATTTTAGCATAATTTAGTTCTAACTAGTAGTTGTTAAATTGTAGTTAATAAATATAAAAACCCCAAAATGGTAGAAGTACAATTAGAAGCTAAAACGCATCTTTAGACTTAACAAATACTCAACTCCCTTTTCTAGCTCACTATGGAAATTGACCCTGATACCACTATTGGGTAAAAGTATTAGCATCCACTCTTCCTAAGGTTGAGTTCGCCGCGATCACTTTTTGGCGCCATTGCCTGGGAGCTTATGGTGTGACTATTTGCGTAGCTAGTTTTGTGTCTTGCTTCTCTTTCCTTCTTTTTACTAATGTTATTTGTGTCGATCCATCAAGTACACATGGCTCTAAACGGGAATGTCCCTCTTGACAATGTGGTCGCGGGGGATGAGGTTGATGATGTTGAACAAGTGGAGCTCCAGGTACCACAAGTACCACAGAGAGGTAGAAATGCTAATGAAAATCCTAATGATCAAATCCCAGACCCTCCTCCGCCTCCACCAAGAGTAGCTCCAAGGGTCCTCCCGAACCAGGGTTAGGGAAGTGCCATAGTGTCCCGGGCAGGGAATTTTCAAATCACCAATGTTATGTTGACACTTCTTGAGCAAATAGGGTATTTTACGGGCGCCTCTGACCAAAATGCATACAAGCACTTGAAGGGGTTCGTAGATACTTGCTAGGGGAGTAAATAAACCAATATGTCTGAAGATGTTTTGAGATTGAGGCTTTTCCCGTTCTCTCTTTGGGGTAAAGTGCTCGATTGGTTGGAAAGGTTACCGAATCATTCAATCACAACGTGAGATGAATTGGCGGACAAATTAATTGCCAAGTTCTTTTCTACAACTCATATGGCGGCTTTACGGGATAAAATTCTAGCCTTTAAACAAGAGCCAACGAAACCATTGCACGAGTTATGACAAATATATAGAACCATGGTGAAGGAGTGCCCTAACAATGATATGACCGAAGCAACGATCCAACAAACATTTTATAAGGGCATCAATACCACGAATCAGTGCATTGTGAACAACCTAGCCGGAGGGAACTTCTTGAAACTTTCTTACCAAGAGGCATGTGATGTACTTGATGAGATGGCCGATGCTTCTTCGGCATGGAAAGCCGGGCAAACATTCCTTAAGGTGATGCTAATGTCATACATTTGCATAAGGAGTTGCATGATCATGGCCAAGCCATTGCCGAACTCACAACAACAATGATTCAATTGGCGAAGGCGCAATTGCAATAAGTTCAAAACCCGCGCCAGGTCAATTCCATGGAAGGAGTGAATATGATGAAAGGTAGGCAAAGAGGACAACAATCTCATGGAAATGGGGAAAACTGTGATAATGGTAGCGGTTATTCAAATGAGTGATACAATGAGAAAATTGAAGAATGTCAATATGTTAACAACTATCAAGGAAATACAAGAAACCAAGGCAACCAACAATGGCGTCCCCAAGGAAATTGGGGCAATCAACAAGGAGATGGAAATTGGAATAACAATAATCAACAACAAAGTGGTGGAGATTAGAACGGGAAAAATCAAAACAACAATTGGGGAAATCATGGAAACAATGGTAGAAATTGGAATGGGAATAATAGTAACTGGAACAACAATAATGGTCAAGGTGGGTAGAACAATAATGGTGGCAATCAAGGCTTTCAACGACCACCCATGTATCAACAACCGAACATGCCACCTCCCTTTCCTCCTCAAGGTTTGAGTTCATTTGGAAGTTACTTGGGTAGAATTGTGAATATGTTTGATCAAATGATGAAAAAGAACCAAGACTCCAATGCAAAATTGGCATCTCATAATACATCTATTCGGAACTTGGAGGTTCAAATGGGACAAATTTCTCAAGCTTTGAATACACACCCAAAGGGTGCTCTACCGATTGATACAGTGGTAAACCCAAAGGGTGGGAATAACAATCATGTGATGGAGGCTACTACAAGAAGTGGAAGAGGTGGTGAAGTGCATACCTTAAGAGAAAAGCAGGTTGAGAATGAAGATGTTGAATTGAAAGTTGAGAATGCTCCTTTAAGTATGGAATGTGTGGGTGAATCAAGTGCAAACAATAAGGTACGAATTGATATTGATGAGGAGGCAGAGGAAGAGACACAATATGCCATGAACCCGTCTAGGGAACACGTTGTTGACATACCCGAGCCGGTGGTGCCCAAAGCCAAGGCACCTTTGCCTAGGCCCCCTCCGCCGTATCCTTAATGGTTAGCTAAGAGCAAGAGTGATCACCTGTTCAAAAAGTTCATAGACATGATGAAGGCTCTTACAATCAACGTTCCCTTGGTTGAAGCACTTGAGCAAATGCCGGGGTATGCCAAATTCATGAAAGAGTTGGTCACTAAGAAGAGGTCAATGGATTGTGAGACAATACCTATGATGCATCAAGTGAGCTCAATTGTGCTCTCTATGGCCCCAAAGCAAGATGATCCCGGAGCTTTCACTATCCCATGCACCATTGGAAGCGCCGACTTTGCAAAAACCCTTTGTGACTTAGGGGCAAGTATAAACTTGATGCCATATTCAGTCTTTAAAACTTTGGGAATTGGTCAACCACGAGCAACCTCGATGACTCTTCAAATGTTAGACCGGTTAATGAAGAGTTCGTTGGGTATAATTGTGACATCCTTATGCGAGTAGATGAATTCATTTTCCCAGTTGATTTCATCATTATGGATTGTAAGGTGGACTTTAAAGTCCCAGTTATCCTTGTTAGACTTTTCCTGGCTACGGGGAAGGCTTTGGTCGATGTTGAGGCAGAAGAGATGACCTTCTGTGTTGGTGATGAAAAGGTGGTTTTCCCAGTGTGCAAGTCCATGAAGCAAACTAATAGCACCGAGGTGTGTTCCTTTGTTGACATTGTCATAGTGGTGATAATGGATGATACGTGTTCTATGATTAATATTGAAGATCCACTTGTGTCCGTACCTCTAGACCGTGAGATGAATGATGATTCACATAGGGTGATGTGCATTGATGCTTTGCATGCCATGGAATTGTGTGAACTTAGTAGGTTGTCATTAGACCTTGATGAATGGGTAACTCATTTAGACAAGCCAACAATTAAGGTCCCCCCGGTGTTAGAAATGAAACAAACTGAGCCACACATGTGTCTACAAATTTTTGAACTCGATGCTCTCTTAAGGGATGATGAAAAACTTTGTTTGAAACATGAAAGGGGGTTAGATGATGTGAGGCAACAAATGGTACTCTACATAGCACCCCACAATCCTTGGACCCCCTTAGATAATGTTAGACAAATAGAGGATGAAAAGACCGTAATGAAAAACTTTCATGTGGTACAGTGTGTAGAACAATCAGCTCCAGGGTGGTGTGGTCGCCAGAAGGATGGACTTTTGAACAAAGTGCCCCGTCAGCATCACTATCAACTACCATTTATTTACAAAATGCTAGGTCATCTTGAAGGGCGTGCTTTCTACTATTTCTTGGAGAGTTTGATGAGAGACACTTGGAGGTGATTCCTGATTTGAGGAGATATAATGGTAACATGCGTCGTGGCGCAACGTTAAATTAGGCGCTTCTTGGGAGGCAACCCATGTCTTTTTCTCTCTTTCCATTTTTTGTTGTAGATTAGGATTTTTGAACTCATGGTTTGTGAGATGTTGCAGGGTTGATGTTGGACCAGTGCATTAGAAGACTAAATTATAGGTTCTCTAAAGTTTCCCACGCAGCCGCGTGACTAATCAGCGTAGTCCGCGTGGGTTGTACAAACAATGTAGGGTGCTGGAAATCTAGCGCAGTCCGCAGCCATTTCTGCGCGGTCGCGCTGGTGGGTAAGTGAAGGGGTTCCACAGTGTTTTCTATAAATAGGTACCCTAGGCTTCATTTTAACCTGTTCTCCAATTTTCTGCCTGAGTTCTAAATTTACATTGTGCATCAAAAGAACTTGCTTCAAGTAGTTAGAACTTTCTCACTCCCTGGTAACATTCTTCACTAATCTCATTCATAGTTAATTTTTATTCATTTTTAGTTGCTTCCTATTAGTATAACTTCTTATTTTCTTCTTTCACTCTTAGTTTTTGTCTGTTAAGGTAGATTTTGTGTATTTTTGTAAAACAATGGGCATGTATTCTTGATTAATAACTGAGTAGGGACAATTACGACCCATGATTTGATCTAAAAATTAGACTTAAATGAGAATTCCCACACTCAGTTAAATATTTGCCCTATGTGGCCATGCGTCTTTTATGTGCGGTCCGCATTTACTCTTGTTGTGTGCTAAGGATACTCTACATAGTCCACGTAGCATTTTTGCATGGTCCGCGCCAGCTTAGTATGGCCGTGGTCCAAATCAGTATGGACCACGTATGCAATGTTTAGAGAGTCGTTTTACAAGTCATTCCTAAGCGCGGTCCGCGCACATCCAACGTGGCCGCAGTCCATAATAGTGCAGACCGCATTGGTAAGATTCAAAGAGGAGTGTCACTGGAACATTTTCAGCACGGCCACGCGCAAGTTTTATGCGGTCCACGCCACCCTAACGCGGCCGCATGACACTTTTGTGCGTTCCGCGCCCCTTCTATTGTGCAACCTTGATCATACATTATGCATTACTATTTCATCCAATTCACTGCATGTGCCTCAACTAACAATGTTAGACTTTTCTTTGCAGATCATGGTTAAGAAAAGAGGTGGAAACGAACAAAAACAACCTGGGAGGGGTGGTTCCTCCCGTGGGGGAAAAGGTAAGCGGATTGTCAAACTCAGTCCCCAAGCTTGGGAAAATATAAAAAAGAGACAATACGGGAAGTTGATATAGCTAATTTCCACTCATTGGGGAGTGAGTACACACCGTTAAGGAGCATCACTTCAGAGTCCGCTCCAACACACATGTCTATCCCACTTCAGTTGCATGACTCCCCACCAGCTTCACTGTAAGGCCCCGTAAAATTTTTGTGCATAAAACCTAGTAGCTGTGGTGTCATGGTCCGAATAATGTGTTAGGAATGCGTAGAATTCTTCGCGGCTCGCAAGCTCGCCGCGGTTCGGACCCTTGGTAATGATTTAAGTTTCAAAAATGTAGAGAAATAATTTTTCCGAAAAAGTGTCAAATGTGCGGTCAAGAATGCGACCGCAAACCTGACATGCGGACCGCATTCTGACCGCAAATCGTTCCAGAGAGTTGCCCAAATTGTGTCCAATGTGCGGTCGATATGCGATCGCATGTCAATCTGCGGTGCACTTTTGCGACCGCGGAATCAACATGCGGTCCGCATAGTGACCGCAAATCGTTCCAGAGCCTGCGTAATTTTTTGAGCCATTCTGCGGCCACTATGCGGACCGCATGTTGATTCTGCGGTCGCATAGTGACCGCATATTTGACCCCGGCCCAGATTTTTGTAACATTTTGACCCGAGCTCTTCTTTAATATATCACACTTCTTCTTCATTTTATCATATCCTCTTACCAAAATTAGAGAGAGAAGAGAGGGTTTTTAGAGAGAGAAATCTTTCATCTTCAAAGATTGTTCCAACTACTTAATTCCAAGGGATCCTAGGGCAAGGATTCAACTTCCCCAATATTTTCAAGGTAAAAACCCTAACTATTTTCTTTGATTTTCAGTTTTAATTGGGTAAAGAGAGGTTTTCATATAATAGCTTTTAAAAATAGAATTTTTACACTCATGCATGATTATTTAACTTGATTTCTAGTAAAAAGAGGTGAGTAGAAGTAAGAGTCTTCAAGAACAAGGTTGGCAAGAGTAGGATATCTTGGGTAAGCATAAAGTAGGAGGAAAAATCATCACCAGGTATGTATGGCTAATTTTGATTCTTGTAAAATCGCCCATATGTGTGAAATTGTTTGGCATGTGTTAATTTGAGAGATTTTATGTGATTTTTCGATATCATTGTTGGGTATACAATTGATGATTGAACTACATTTGGTATGGTTTGAAATATGAATTGAAAGATGACAAAGGAATTGAAATTGGTAAAGAACTGAGGAAGATTGTTGTTATGGTATATATGGTTCCTTTTGGAAAGAGATGAAACACTTGAATTGTGGAAATATTGAAACATGGTTGTGATATTGAATTGAGAAGAAATTGAGAACATGAACCAATGTGTAAGTTGCTTATTTGAACTTGTTGAAATTGTGTGTAGTACCTTATCTGCTTGTTTGAAATTGTTGTGTTTTCAATTGTAAGGCGGGGTCGTGTTGCGCGCCGCAACGTGGTGAAATAAGGTTTGGGTTGGGGTGATAAGGGTGGCCGAGGTAATAAGGGTGGTCAGGGGCAATAAGGATGGAAAGCGATCGAAATCGCTATTGAAAATTGATACATAAATCAATAATGTGAAATTGTGAAAGGAGACAACAGGAGAGTTTGCAACCTGTGGGGCACTGATTGCCCCTTTGTTTGACTACTTGTACTTTACGTGATTGATTGGTTATTGTTAAATTGGTTGATTTTAGAAAGTGCTTTGTGTTGAGAATTATTTGAAATAAGGAAAATGTGGAAACATGGTTGGCTGGCTTAATTAATTGTTGATGTAATTTAATGGCTTGAGATTACTTGGGACAAGGTTTGTCCATACATACCAGTACAATTCAAGTGTACTGACGTCCCTTTTTGCCGGGGGCGCTACATTCGTGTTATGATTGTAGGTGGATCAGTAGCAGGCACTTCAGCTCATCGGCAGTAGTATCCTTCTCCTTCCACTGCCCATTTTGGTGAGCCCCTTTCTTCCTCGGGGCCTTGTGTGGTTCATGCCACCTCTGTTTGAATTTCATTTTGGTTTTGTAAGGTATAGCCGGAGCCTTGTTACCGGCAAGTATTGTATTCCCCTTTTCGTATCCTAGAGGCTCTGTAGACATGTAAGCTGTGGGACTCCAGTATTATGTATACATTATGTTATGTCGGGCGTTGTAAAAATTGAAATCTTGTTAATGAATCACTCGTATCATTTTATTTGTTTAATGTGAAATCATTCATAGTTAGTAATATATTTGGTTAATGAGAAACAGTCAACACAGGGGTAACGCGTGGGAATGAAAGGCACCCAGGTCCGCTTGACTGGGGCAACCCGGTCAGGCGCCGGTCATGTTCCTCGATTTGGGGCGTGACAAACTTGGTATCAGAGCTTAAGGTTTTAAAGTGTCCTAGGATGTCTCGGAGCCGTGTCTAGTAGTGCCCTTCTTATAGGTGTGTTGTCGACCACATCATATAAGTAGGGGGCTACACGAGCATTTAGGAATTTACCTACTTCTTTGTTAATCTATATCGTGCGGTAAAGTGCAATGTGGAAATATCCGTGTCTAATTCGTGCCTTGTTCCCAAATTTTCAGAATATGGCACCTAAGAAGAAGGCTAGACTCGGCCTTAGGGCCAATGCCGACCCAAGTGCAGTTGTTAATCATGTACCCGATGCCGTGGGAGAGAATGACCCACCGGTCCCGAATTTGCATGGCCCATCCGTTCAAAACCCAAGTGTCCCTATTCCAGCTGCGGCAGAGGATGCTACCATTCCTCCTCGCCGGTGTTCCTGACTCGGATACGGTTCCCGCTTCGGGCTCGGTATCTCTAATGAAGAACTTAGGGGAGCCATCCATATGTTAACACGAGTTAGTAGCCGCCCGGGCCCGGAGATCCCATAATGCCCCCGCATCCTCCAGCGGAGAGGGAGATTCTTTTGGCTCCGGAGTCCGTCAATTCTTGCGATTGGCCCCTCCGGAATTTTCAGGCACCGATCCGGAGGCTGACCCACAGGAATTCCTTGATGAGATATACAAGACCCTCGGAGTGATGAAGGCTACGGATATAGAGGGGGTAGAGTTGGCCTCTTACAGGCTGAAGGGAGCGGCACGTTCATGGTTCGAAATGTGGGAGGATTCCCGTGAGGAAGGAAGCCCTCCGGCCAGATGGGATGAGTTCGTGGATGCATTTATGGACCACTTCTTACCTGCTGAGGCAATGGCAGCCCGCGCCACGGAGTTCGAGGTCCTCAAGCAGGGTAGTATGAGTGTTTGGGAGTATCACATGGAGTTCGTAAGGTTGTCCAAGTATGCTCCTCATTTAGTGTCGACCATGGATGCCCGGGTTCGACGGTTTGTTCAGGGCCTTAGCCCTTTGGTGGTGAATGAGGCCGCCACGGCAGCTTTGCACTCAGACATGAACTATGGGAGGATTGTGGGGTTTGCTCAGGCCACAGAGGCCAGGAAATTGAAGATTCGTGCAGAAAGAGAAAGTAGCAGCAGGGCCCGGTCAATGGGTCGTTCAGGGAGATCACTTCCAGGGGAGGGGGTCCTCAGGGCCATCCCAGTCATATGCTCAGTCCTCCGCGAGTGCACCGCCATCCGTGCACAGTCATCAGCAAGGCAGTTACTCGAGACCTGGTTCAGACAGCAGGAGGTCTCGTCGGTCTGGTCATCCTGGGGTGAGATCCCAGCAGCAGGGGAGACCTACATGCCCCAAGTGTGGGAGATTTCATACAGAGACTTGCTACCTTGACCTTCCAGTGTGCTTCGGGTGCGGGGTGAGAGGTCACATTCAGCGGGACTGTCGTGCACCCCATCAGGGTATAGGTAGGGGATCTGCTCAGTCATCCGGTTCTTCAGCTGCTACATCATCAGCGCGTACTCCAGCAGCAGCGGGGCGTGGTGCAACTAGGGGTGGAGCTCAGGGTAGGGGTGGACCTAGCCGATTCTATGCATTGAGTGGCCGCCAAAATGCCGAGGCTTCTCCAGATGTTGTTACAGGTATCATGTCTGTTCGGACTATTGATTGCTATGCCCTTATTGATCCAGGGTCCTCCTTGTCTTATGTTACTCCATTCATTGCTTCAAGTTTTGGGATAGAACCCGAACAGCTTCATGAGCCGTTCTCTGTGTCGACTCCTATTGGTGATTCTATTACAACCTCACGAGTCTATAGGAATTGTGTTGTTACGGTGGGTGGTCGTGATACCACAGCCGATCTTATTGAGCTTGGGATGGTAGATTTTGATGTAATTATGGGGATGGATTGGCTCTATTCGTGCTTTGCCAAACTTGATTGTCGAACGAGAGTTATGAGGCTCGAGTTCCCTAACGAGCCAGTTATTGAATGGAGAGGAAATGGTGTAGTGCCAAGGGGTAGGTTTATTTCCTACCTTAAGGCTTCAAAGATGATTAAGAAAGGGTGTATCTATCACCTGGTTCGGGTAACGGACACCACCTTAGAGGTGCCTACCCTCGAGTCCGTGCCAATTGTGAATGAATTTCCTGAAGTGTTTCCAGATGAGCTTCCAGGCATCCCGCCGGATAGGGAGATTGATTTCGGGATCGATGTAATGCCGGATACTCAGCCAATATCCATTCCACCATACAGAATGGCGCCAGCAGAGTTAAGGGAGTTAAAGGAGCAGCTGAGGGATTTATTAGAGAAAGGGTTCATACGACCGAGTGTGTCGCCATGGGGTGCTCCGGTTCTCTTTGTGAGAAAGAAGGATGGGTCACTTCGAATGTGTATTGATTATCGGCAGCTTAACAAAGTCACCATTAAGAATAAATATCCATTGCCTCGAGTGGATGATCCGTTTGACCAATTGCAGGGAGCGAGGTTCTTCTCAAAGATTGATTTACGGTCCGGGTACCACCAGTTGAAAATCAGGGAGCAGGATATTCCTAAAACCGCCTTCAGAACTCGTTATGGTCACTTTGAGTTTTTGGTTATGTCTTTTGGGCTAACCAACGCCCCAGCAACTTTCATGGACCTTATGAATCGGGTTTTCAAGCCATTCCTAGATTCCTTTGTGATTGTATTCATTGATGATATTCTCATCTACTCTCGGAGCAAGGAAGATCATGCCGTTCACCTCAGAGCAGCATTGCAGACCCTTCTTCAGCATCAATTGTATGCCAAGTTCTCAAAATGTGAGTTTTGGTTGGAGTCCGTATCTTTTCTAGGGCATGTTATTTCCAGTGAGGGAATTATGGTGGATCCTCAGAAGATTGCGGCAGTGAAAGATTGGCCTAGACCCACGACCCCGACAGAGATTCGCAGCTTTCTGGGTTTGGCAGGGTACTATCGGAGGTTTGTAGAGGGATTCTCAACCCTCGCCTCCCCATTGACTAAATTGACGCAAAAAGCAGTTAAGTTCCAGTGGTCCGAAGCATGTGAGAAAAGTTTCCAAGAACTGAAGTCAAGATTGACCTCGGCACCAGTATTGGCCTTGCCAGAAGGCACAGAGGGATTTGTAGTCTATTGTGATGCCTCCAGAGTCGGTTTGGGATGTGTATTGATGCAGCACGGAAAGGTTATAGCTTATGCTTCCAGGCAACTCAAGAATCACGAGAAGAATTATCCGACGCATGATTTGGAACTGGCAGTTGTTGTGTTTGCCTTGAAAATATGGCGGCACTATCTTTATGGGGTTCATGTAGATGTGTTTTCAGACCACAAGAGCCTCCAGTATTTGTTCAAGCAGAAGGAGCTAAATCTGAGACAGCGGCGGTGGTTAGAATTACTTAAGGACTATGATATGGACATATTGTACCATCCAGGGAAGGCAAATGTGGTAGCCGACGCTCTTAGTCGAAAATCTATGGGTAGTTTGGCTCATTTGGGTGTGGATCAGAGACACCTGGCTCGAGAGGTTTACCAATTAGCCAGTTTGGGGGTTCGTATCTCGACATCAGCCGAAGGGGATATCTTGGTGCATAATGGAGCAGAATCATCATTGGTCGCGGAAATCAAGGAAAAACAGTTTATGGATCCAGCATTGGTTCGGGTGAAGGAAGCAGTCATGAATGACAAGACCTCAGCATTTGTACTCAGCAGCGAAGATGGTGTATTGCGGTGTCAAGATAGGCTATGTGTTCCGGATGTGGACGAGCTTCGGGAAAGAGTGATGGCAGAGGCTCATACTTCCAGGTATTCTGTGCACCCTGGTTCAACGAAAATGTATCACGATCTCAAGGAGATTTATTGGTGGAACGGTATGAAAAGGGATGTGGCGGGCTTTGTAGCTAAATGTCCGAACTGTCAACAAGTGAAGGCCGAGCATCAACGGCCTGGTGGATTAACTCAGCTTATAGAAATACCAAGGTGGAAATGGGAGATGATCAATATGGATTTCGTGGTGGGGTTACCTCGCACTCGGCGTAAGTTTGACTCAATATGGGTGATAGTAGATCGACTCACCAAATCAGCTCACTTCCTGCCTGTCAAGTCCACTGATACTGCGGAGCAATATGCAAGATTGTACATCAAAGAGATAGTAAGGCTTCATGGGACTCCACTTTCTATCATCTCAGATCGCGGGGCGCAGTTCACCGCTAACTTTTGGAAGAAGTTTCAGCAAGGTTTGGGAACTCAGGTGAATCTCAGCACAGCTTTCCATCCACAGACCGATGGACAGGCCGAGCGGACCATTCGGACGCTTGAAGATATGTTGCGGGCTTGTGTCTTAGATTTTAAAGGTAATTGGGATGAACACTTGCCACTGATAGAATTTGCTTACAATAACAGCTATCATGCTAGCATTCAAATGGCCCCGTTTGAGGCATTGTACGGGAGAAGATGTAGATCGCCAATCGGGTGGTTTGAGGTAGGTGAAGCGGAATTGCTAGGGCCGGATATGGTGTAAGAAGCTATGGAAAAGGTCAAGGTTATTCAGGAGAGAATGAAAACAGCACAGAGTCATCAAAAGTCCTATGCGGACGTTCGTCGAAGGGATTTGGAGTTTCAAGTCGATGATTGGGTGTTCTTGAGGGTATCTCCTATGAAGGGAGTCATGCGATTCGGAAAGAAAGGGAAATTGAGTCCTAGGTATGTCGGGCCATATCGGATCATTCAAAGGATTGGTCAAGTTGCTTATAGGCTAGAGTTGCCTCCTGAGATGTCATCGGTACATCCGGTATTCCATGTGTCCATGTTGAAGAAAGTGATTGGAGATCCATCCACCATCATGCCAGTCGAAGCTATAGAGGTTAATGAAGATTTGTCATATGAAGAAGTTCCAGTTGCCATTCTTGATAGGCAAGTCCATAAGTTGAGAAATAAGGAAGTTGTCTCTGTTAAAGTATTGTGGCGAAGTCAACAAGTTGAGGAGGCCACATGGGAAGCAGAAAAAGAGATGAAGGAAAAGTACCCCCATTTGTTCGATCAAGCCTAGAAGAAATTAGGTGACCCTCCTACTCCTAGTAACTGTCATCTTGCCTAAGTTGTTTCCCTCTTAGTGTTAGTAAAGTCTCCTTCATTTTGTAATGAATTTAATGTGTTGTCACGTTTGGGTCATTTGAGCCTTTCTTGATAAATGAGAGCCTTATAAAGATTTACGTGTTAAATAAGCGACTAATAGTAAGTGTAGATTGGTAATGATTTGTTAAGTGTACATGGTGTGTTAAAATGGTTAAATAAGGTAAGAATTCATTGAAGTGACTAGTTTATGTGCAATTGTAACAATGTGATAGAATATGTGCATTCGTTGAGGTAAGAAGGTGTATACCAGGTTGTGAATAGTGTTGTTGTTGTATATTGTTGTTTGGTGATGTGTTTCGGGGGCCCTCTGACAGGTGGTTATGTCCATAATACAAAGGAAACTCTGGCGAAATTTTTCTAAAATATAAGAGTTAGTCAAAATTTTGATAGCTTGCATATCATGTCTTTCAAAACTCATTTATTTCAAAATCCTCATTCGAGGACGAATGATCTTAAGGGGGAGAGGATGTAAGGCCCCGTAAAATTTTTGTGCATAAAACCTAGTAGCTGTGGTGTCATGGTCCGAATAATGTGTTAGGAATGCGTAGAATTCTTCGCGGCTCGCAAGCTCGCCGCGGTTCGGACCCTTGGTAATGATTTAAGTTTCAAAAATGTAGAGAAATAATTTTTCCGAAAAAGTGTCAAATGTGCGGTCAAGAATGCGACCGCAAACCTGACATGCGGACCGCATTCTGACCGCAAATCGTTCCAGAGAGTTGCCCAAATCCGTGTCAAATGTGCGGTCGATATGCGATCGCATGTCAATCTGCGGTGCACTTTTGCGACCGCAGAATCAACATGCGGTCCGCATAGTGACCGCATGTCTTAACAGAACCTGCGTAATTTTTTGAGCCATTCTGCGGTCACTATGCGGACCGCATGTTGATTCTGCGGTCGCATAGTGACCGCATATTTGACCCCGGCCCAGATTTTTGTAACATTTTGACCCGAGCTCTTCTTTAATATATCACACTTCTTCTTCATTTTATCATATCCTCTTACCAAAATTAGAGAGAGAAGAGAGGGTTTTTAGAGAGAGAAATCTTTCATCTTCAAAGATTGTTCCAACTACTTAATTCCAAGGGATCCTAGGGCAAGGATTCAACTTCCCCAATATTTTCAAGGTAAAAACCCTAACTATTTTCTTTGATTTTCAGTTTTAATTGGGTAAAGAGAGGTTTTCATATAATAGCTTTTAAAAATAGAATTTTTACACTCATGCATGATTATTTAACTTGATTTCTAGTAAAAAGAGGTGAGTAGAAGTAAGAGTCTTCAAGAACAAGGTTGGCAAGAGTAGGATATCTTGGGTAAGCATAAAGTAGGAGGAAAAATCATCACCAGGTATGTATGGCTAATTTTGATTCTTGTAAAATCGCCCATATGTGTGAAATTGTTTGGCATGTGTTAATTTGAGAGATTTTATGTGATTTTTCGATATCATTGTTGGGTATACAATTGATGATTGAACTACATTTGGTATGGTTTGAAATATGAATTGAAAGATGACAAAGGAATTGAAATTGGTAAAGAACTGAGGAAGATTGTTGTTATGGTATATATGGTTCCTTTTGGAAAGAGATGAAACACTTGAATTGTGGAAATATTGAAACATGGTTGTGATATTGAATTGAGAAGAAATTGAGAACATGAACCAATGTGTAAGTTGCTTATTTGAACTTGTTGAAATTGTGTGTAGTACCTTATCTGCTGTTTGAAATTGTTGTGTTTTCAATTGTAAGGCGGGGTCGTGTTGCGCGCCGCAACGTGGTGAAATAAGGTTTGGGTTGGGGTGATAAGGGTGGCCGAGGTAATAAGGGTGGTCAGGGGCAATAAGGGTGGAAAGCGATTGAAATCGCTATTGAAAATTGATACATAAATCAATAATGTGAAATTGTGAAAGGAGACAGCAGGAGAGTTTGCAACCTGTGGGGCACTGATTGCCCCTTTGTTTGACTACTTGTACTTTACGTGATTGATTGGTTATTGTTAAATTGGTTGATTTTAGAAAGTGCTTTGTGTTGAGAATTATTTGAAATAAGGAAAATGTGGAAACATGGTTGGCTGGCTTAATTAATTGTTGATGTAATTTAATGGCTTGAGATTACTTGGGACAAGGTTTGTCCATACATACCAGTACAATTCAAGTGTACTGACGTCCCTTTTTGCCGGGGGCGCTACATTCGTGTTATGATTGTAGGTGGATCAGTAGCAGGCACTTCAGCTCATCGGCAGTAGTATCCTTCTCCTTCCACTGCCCATTTTGGTGAGCCCCTTTCTTCCTCGGGGCCTTGTGTGGTTCATGCCACCTCTGTTTGAATTTCATTTTGGTTTTGTAAGGTATAGCCGGAGCCTTGTTACCGGCAAGTATTGTATTCCCCTTTTTTGTATCCTAGAGGCTCTGTAGACATGTAAACTGTGGGACTCCAGTATTATGTATACATTATGTTATGTCGGGCGTTGTAAAAATTGAAATCTTGTTAATGAATCACTCGTATCATTTTATTTGTTTAATGTGAAATCATTCATAGTTAGTAATATATTTGGTTAATGAGAAACAGTCAACACAGGGGTAACGCGTGGGAATGAAAGGCACCCAGGTCCGCTTGACTGGGGCAACCCGGTCAGGCGCCGGTCATGTTCCTCGATTTGGGGCGTGACATTCACCCACCTCAAAAAGGCTGATAAATGTAGTTTTGGACTCGCCTGATGATTTCGTAGCTAAGAGTGTTGAAGAATACTCCACCTTTACTATAGATTCACTATCTGAGGAGAGCGGAGGATACAGTAAGGGGGGTGAGCCCCAAGTTGGAGGTGTTGACAGAACAAGGAATCCAAAAGCATGGGCTGATCGATTTGTGAGTGAAATTGCCTTCCACAGATTTTGAGAGTGGTGGCCCAAGAGGAAATTGATTCCAGAGAGGCAATTTATTAATTCTGATCTTCTTCCTCTCAACCCTCATGTGCAAGCACAATTCTGCACTAGAGAGGGTTGGGGTTTCTTCAAGGAGCGTTGCATTGTTGCAAATGAACATATGGTGAAGGAGTTCTACTGTCATGTGCATCATATAGTGAGAGACTCAAAAGCGACTCAAGTGAGGGACAAAATAGTGATGTTTGATGGAAAGTCCCTAAATGAGTTTTTGGGGTTCAATGAAGAGGACGAAACCCAGTATTTAGAAAAGCTAGCAATGAAAGAAAAGGTTTGTCCTTGGTTGGCACAACACTTGGCAGCCCCGGGCATAGTTCCAGTTTGGTTACAAGCGGGAGAGAAGATTCTGAGAAACACATTTAACTTTGAAGACAAGGGTTGGTTGACCTTCGTGTGTAGCAGTCTTGACCCCACCATCCATGATCACACAGTTCCTATTGCCCGTGCAGTTTTGGTGGCATCTATTATGGCCGGGTTTCCTTTTAATGTGGGCAACATCATGTCCCGGGTGATTTCTACTGTCAGCCAAGAGACCAAAACCAACTACCCCTTCCTAAACACTCTTTCCCTATATTTTAGAGAATTGGATGTGAAGAAAAAGAAGCATGATGTCAAGGTAGATTCGGTGGCCCCCTACTCATGGTATATTCAGTTAGGTATCGACAACCCAAAGAATTCCAAAAAGCCTCATGCATCCACCTCCACCGCCCATGGTCTGTCTGAGGAGCCGACGGTTATTGAGCAGCCCATTGAGCCTTCCACCACCCCTGCTACCGGTGAGACATTACCTCTGGGTCCTTCTACTATTGCTGGTCCATCTACATTAGTAGACCCGGATGTCCCTTCATCAAAGATTCACTGGTTCACTGCCCACCAACTTGCTCAGTCTCTAGCCAGTTTGAACAACTGGATGTCATCCGCGACATCCAAGTTGTTAAACTTGGCCACTTTCGTCCAGGAACAGTTCGCTCCTACCACAGTTGAGATCCCTCCTTCCATTGAGGAGACACTGAAGAAGATCCTGGCCAACTAGGAAAAAATGATGGCAACACAGGATGCCTTGACTAAGGCAGTTAGGTCACACAGCACAGCATTAGGAAAACTGGCTCGGGAGCACAGGAAGCTAAGGAAGCAAAAGGCTTTAAAGGAGTCAGTGACAAAGTTGAGGGAGGATGTGGACAAGCTTTTAGCGGATAAGATGCCACTTGACTTACTCCTTGGGGACCCAGTTGTAGATCCAGCACTAGTTTAGCCACAATAGGAGGAGACTCTCAGACCGAAGAAAAAGAGGAAACTCCCTAGTATCGAGAGAGTTGTAATAGAGGTGGCCCATGTTCTGGAGAGTTCATCCAGTGCCCCACCAGTGATTCAGCCTATCCCTGGTCTGGCCCATGTCCGAGCAGCAACAGAGCAGCAGCAGGAGGGAGACCAGTCTGAGGTCCCGGCTACTATAGAGGATCCAGGGATGATAGGAGATACCACGCATGTGGAGTAGGCTTGAGGGTCCTTTTCTATATCCTTTGTCTTATGTTTTGTTGAGCTTATTTTGGTAGTTGGCATTGGGGAAAATGCTAGCTTTTATTCGTGGGGGTGCACACTACTATTTTGATTTTGATACAGTGGATGACTGTATATATTATCTTTGCTTTTAGCACACTCGTAGTTGATAGATGGTTTGTATATAACTTTTCATATTGGATGCTTTTCAAATTTATGTATATATTCATTATCCCCAGTTGTATATTTTACTCCCTGTTTGTACATATTCATTCGGTTTTTCATTTTAACTTTCTTGGTTTTCTATTTTCATTTTAGTTGCAAAGTTAGGCTCGCATCCTTTGTATTTTGTTTTGACGTTTGCAATAAGCCCTTGGTTTTCATAATACCATGGTTCTTTCCAAGGGTAGAGTGTTGTGTGAATCGGGTGGCTCTTTCCAATGATAGATGGCGTGACAACTTTATTAAGGGTTTGAGTCCGTTTTTGATTTTTCCTTTTGATTTTCAAGTTTTGGTAGTTAAGGGTACCTCAGGCAAAGCTTCACTTGGGCCTAACATACTTTCCTTTGATCCCATGGTCAAAGACATGATGTTGTGTTTAGGATGGTGAAAGTCGTGGCCTTGAGACTCTTGCGTTGACCAAACAATCATCATGTGGTCAATGTGGGCCGTTGTGCGCTTGAATCCTAACTAAGGTTGTTGTGGGCCCTCGACTTCGTCTTTAGCTATCCCTGAGTGTGTTGTGAGGATTTGAATTGTGAGCCGAAGTACCGAGCCAATGGTCTAAATCTTTCCCTGAATGTTTGTTGATGCGAAATCATAGGTGAAACTTGACTTGAGAAGTGATTATAGGACCTCCTTGATCCAAACTACCAAATTTGAAGAATTCCCATGACCTACCAATGAAATGAGCCCTAGTTCACCCCTTTTGAGCCTTAAACCTTCTTCTTTCATGCACCAAAGCTACAAGCCTATCCCCGTTTTTAATGAAACCCTCTCTTGGCATCCAAATCTTCCCTTGAGTAATGGAAAATATCTAAGTTTGGGGGGAGAGACAAGAAAGGCATCAATATGGTAAAAAGGCACAAAAGCAAAAATAAAAGGAAGGGAATGAAAAAGAGAAAAAGTCAAGAAGACAGACAAAAGTGAATAAGAACCAAAAATGGAATTCAAGGACAAAAAAGCAAAAAAGATGTGAAAAAGGTAGACAAAAAAGAGAAAGGTTTGAATTACAAAAGAAAGAGTGACAAAATGTCTCTCTAACCCCTTGAAAGAAGTGAACTACTCAAATAAGTCAAGAAAGTATGCCAAAATGAATTAAAAGAAGTGCTTAAGGGAAGATTGAACCTAATTGTACAAACACATGTCCTACCTTTACCCAAAAGCCTTCACAATGACTTCTCAAAAGCCCTACATGATCTTGAGTTGAGGGAAGACTACATTAGTGGATACTTACATGAGAGGCAAGCATATGGTACTTAGAGCTGGACTTATGGCTTTTTCTTAGAGAGAGATGAGTGAAATTCCATCCACCTCGGTTTGAGTGTCAGTACTATAAAAGGTGAGGTTAACTTAGGGAAAGTTGAGGATGTGCGATTTTGGCTTCCATAATGACCAAAGTAATTGAGAAGAGTTCTTTGATGAATATGTGTCAACTCTTGATGCTCTTGTGTCACACTTGATCCACAAATTTTCAAAAACTTAAATATGTTAATGATGCATTCGCATTGAGGGCAATTGTTAGTCCCGATTGATGCTTGTCGAGGTTACTTTAGGATAGGCAGAATTTAACTGGTTGTTTCCTGTGAGGGGTAGGTCTTGTTTTATTTGCTTGAGGACAAGAAAAGGTTTAAGTTTATGGGACTTGATAACTATGATTTTTACACGTTTATACCCATTATTGCCTAAGCTTTGTGCGTGAATTGCCATAAATTAGTCCCAAAATGCTTACAAGTTGCGCTTGATTACATGTTTAAACGACAACAATTTTCATAGATCGGCTAAAAAAGGAGTGAAATCTACCAAGTGTGAATGTCAAGTAAAGTGAGGATCAAACAGACCCATCACGGACTGCACTGATTTGCTACACGGACGCGATGAAGGTTCATAGAGTCGGGATTTTTGCTTGTGACCTGCGTGGTTTTCACTCACCCTGACGCGGTCTGCGCCTGAGGAGATTTAGAGGCTAAGGAAAACCCACACGGCCACGCACCAAAATAGTGCGGTCCGCGTGGGTAAGATATAGAGACTTGTCATTTTGGCCAATTTATCCACGCGACCACTCCCCATTTTTGCGCGGTCCGTGCGGCCGCACTCCCTTTATGCGTTGTATGTGCCCCCAGCTTTAGAGTGAAGAAATTGAAGACCAAGACCCTACGCGACCACGTTGTATTTCTACGCGGTCCGCGCCAGCACTGTAGGGCATTTTTTCCAATTTTTCTAGCCTAATATAAATAGAATATTTTACCAATTTTAGGTTAAGTTTTGTATTAGATACATCTACTGCACTCGTGAGACAAAAGTTTAAGCCTATTTTAGACAATTTCATCTTGTTTTGTCGTGGATTAACATTGTAGTTAATTACTATGTTGGTTTTATCTATTATTTCTTCAATTTCTGTTCCTATCATGTCTAGCTAAACCCATTATCTAGGGTTGTGGCTCAACCCTAGTGTGGGTAATTAATGGGTGTGATTGTTTAGTGCTTGAATGATGTTGGGTGTTTACTATTTGGGTTACTTTTATGGTTTAATTAGGATTTTGTGGTTGCAAACACTAAGTCTAGTATAGTGGATCTTGACTCTTCTTGATAAAGAGAAAGTCTATGACTCCAAAATTGACCCAACAAGGAATTGGGATGGACCCATGAGAATGGTAGTCATAATTAACGGTTTAAACCTCGAGGGAGTAATTACCCAAATTGAACCCTAAGTTGCTTGGGCAAATGGGCCTACCCAATTGGTCTCGAGAGAGTCAATTGGGCAAAATCACTCTCTCTACCGAGAGGTGTGAGAGTGAGTGCAATCATGCAACGGTTACAACATAAGCCCCATAATCATCAGTCTTGTATTAGAATCTCTACCCGTTAGTTGACCACCTAGGTAAATGCCACGACCCTAGTGTTTTTCTCTATTTTGCATACAAACTAGAATCAATATCTTAGCATAATTTAGTTCTAACTAGTAGTTGTTAAAATTGTAGTTGATAAATATAAAAACCCAAAAATGGTAGAAGCACAATTAGAAGCCAAAACACATATCTAGACTTAACAAATACTTAACTCCCTTTTCTAGCTCCCTGTGGAAATTGACCCTGATACCGCTATTGGGTAAAAGTACTAGTGCCCAATCTTCCTAAGGTTGAGCCCGCTGCGATCAACATACCAACCTGTCCCTAATTACAAAGCACCCTCGCCCTCTTACCAAATTCCACCACCGACATACCAATCATTTCCAACCCCCACATATCAACCTACCTCGCTAAGATATTCCCAACCCACACCCGCCTGCCAAGCGTATAATGCTCAACCCTCTCACTATAAATCACCTCCCACCCGCCAAAAATTATATAGACCACGCCTTAACTTCGACCGTAAACCTCCCAAGCAATACACCACCATCACCGAACCAATCGACCAGTTATATGAAAGGCTCAAAGCTGTTGGTGATGTCACCATAATCCCTTCCATAACTCCAGAAAATCCTTTCCAATGGGTCAACCTACAGAAAACCTGTGCATACCATTCCGGCATGAATGGACATACTATTGATGAATGTCGATCTCTGAAGGATAAAATCAAGATTTAATTGACAACAAGATCATCATGGAAAAAGCGAATGCCCCTAATGTTTGCAATAATCCCCTGCCTGACCACAAGTGTGGAGGCGTGCACATGATCGAGCTAGAAGATGATTGGGACCCCAAAGGGTCGATTGGATTAATTGTCAAAGGTGACGAGCCCAAGAAACCGACAATCACACTGAATCCTATTATAGTCCAAATCCAGCCCTCTATGGATGCTGAACTAAATGTGTCCATACCACTTAAACTTGAAACACCGCCGCCTGCAAAGACAACAAAGCCAATTGAAGTTTGGGTCCCCAAAGGCCCCTGTACCATTTGAAGTTGCCGTGTTACCTCCCAAAATGAGGGTACCCATTCCTGTAGCAATGTCAACCACAATACCGTTCAATACCCAGACCGTCCCTTGGGATTACACTACCGAGGCAAGAAGGAAGGGGAAAACCAGGTCTGGGGAAGCAATTGCCGAATAGGGTATGACCAGAACCGGCAGGGTTTATACTCTGAAGCATCCGGTTGAATTGGGTACGGAAGCCTCTGGACGATCTACCGAAACTGGGCCAGATGATCTCTAGAGGAAGGTACAGACAAAAGAGTACTCATTCATCGATCAACTAAATAAAACACCGGCACAAATCTCCATCCCAGCTACAAAACTCTAATGCACATAAGAACGCCTTGAAATAGATACTGAGTGAGGCATATGTACCCAGCGATATAACTGGAGGAGAAATGGCGAACACGGTAGGGAAAGTATTGGAAAGTCACCAAATCATTTTCCACGAAAATGTGTTGCCACCAGAAGGGTTCAGTCACAACAAGGCACTGCACATCACTATGCAATATGAGGACTATTTCATCACCAGGATTTTGATTTACGGAGGGTCAAGCCTCAATATTTGTCCCTTGGTGACTCTCTAAACATTAGGGAAAAACTTTCATGAGATCAAAGATGGAGCCATCAATGTCAAGGCTTTCAACGGCTCCCAAAGGTCCACCATTGGGGAAATCAGTTTGTGTCTGCAGATTGGACCAACTTGGTTCGATGTCGACTTTCAAGTGACAGACATCCCGGCGTCCTAAATCTGTTATTGGGACGACCTTGGATCCATGCCACTGGAGCTGTAGCATCGACCCTGCATCAGGTAGTGAAGTTTGAATGGAATCACCAAGAGGTGATTATTTATGGCGATAGTAGCAACCCCATATATAGTCGCCAAACTCTTCCAGCAATGGGAGGAATGAAAAAGATAGGTGGGGAAACTTACCATCATATTGAGCGAGTCAACGCCATAGACAAAGACAAATGGTGGGATAACAGAATGAGAGCAAACTGAATCGGAGTGGATATGAACCCGGTAAGGGACTCGTCAAGAACCTCTAGGAATCACCGAACCTATCAAGCTAAAAAAGCATGGTACCACTTTTAGTTTGTGATACAAGTACACTTGGAAGGAGTTCAAAGAATGGTCATCACCCTAATACAGTCCTTACTATCTGTTGGGGCACCCGATACCTCGCCTGGAGTAGACTTTCTAGCCGGCATATATCATATATGGGTCAGAAGAAGAGGAAACATTAGCAGCAATGAAGAGGAGGAATGGGAGGAACTTCCTTACAAGATATGAGCTAAGGAGCGCGCCTCAACAACTGGTCCCTCAAAACCACCAAGGCCTGAAAAGCTTCAGGGTAGCGAGGGTGAACAAAGCACTATGCATTATCTTTTACTTTTTCACTAGTTGATTTCCTTTCCGTGTTTTCTTTAAATTTTGAAAAGAGCTCCAATATTCAAAACAATTATGGAATTTATCAAAGTATTTCAGTTTCTTAGAAATCTCGCTCTTATTATTTTCTCTATCATTTTCTTTATTTACACAACATTACTATTACTTATCTTGATAAGCCAACGAATGTGACATGTGATGAGATAATGCAACAAAAGGATATAGACTCAGAAAAGGATGAAATACAAGAAGAGGTTGTTAAAGAGGTTGAGGACTTTGAGAATAGGCCTAAGTCTAACTTGGACAAAACTGAGGTTGTCAACTTGGGGGATACAAAGAATGTTAAGGAAACGCGTAGAAAAGGAAGAGTACACGGAGTTCTTAAAAGAATATGAGGACATATTTTCCTGGTCATATGATGGTATGACTTGTCTCAGTACATCTACTGTAGCTCACAAACTGCCAACAAATCCGACATGTTCGCCGGTAAAGCACAAGCTCAGGAAGTTGAAGCCATACATGAGTTTGAAAATCAAGGAGGAAGTTACCAAACAAGTCAAAGCCAAGGTCCTCAGGGTAGTAGAGTATCCAATGTGGTTAGCCAACACTGTGCCAGTGCAAAAGAAGGACGAGAAGGTCAGGGTCTGTGTCAACTACCGGGACCTCAACCGGGCCTGTCTGAAAGATGACTTCCCCTTGTCGAACATACATATCCTGATTGAAAACTGCGCCAAGCACGAGTTGTAGTCATTTGTAGATTGTTTTGCTGGGTATCATCAGATATGGATGGACGAAGAAGACGTAGAGAAAATGGCTTTCATTACGCTGTGGGGGATGTATTGTTACAAGATGATGCCGTTTGGATTAAAGAATGCCGGGGCCACCTACATGAGGGCCATGACTACTATGTTCCATGACATGATACACAAAGAGATAGAGGTGTATGTAGACGATGTCATCACAAATCTAAAAAAGACACTAACCATATAGAAGATCTAAGGAAGTTCTTCAACGGATTGAGAAGGTACAATGTAAAATTGAATTCCGCCAAGTGTGTATTCGGGGTTCCTGTTGGAAAGTTGCTTGGGTTCATCATAAGTCGTCGAGGAATAAAGTTGGATTCGTCAAAGGTTATGTCCATTCAAGAATTGCCAACGCCAAAGAACTAGAAAGAGGTTATGAGTTTCTTAGGGAGACTCAATTACATCAGCCGGTTCATAGATCAATCCACTATCATTTGTGAGCCTATCTTTAAGATGTTGAAGAAAGATGCCGCTACTAAATGGACCAATGATTGCCAGAAAGCCTTTGAAAGTATCAAAGAATACATGTCAACGCCGCCAGTCCTAGTCCCGCCCAAACTAGGCAGACCGCTATTGCTCTACCTTACAGTATTGGACGGAGCATTCGATTGTATTTTGGGACAACATGATGAAACATGGAGAATGGAGCAAGCCATCTACTATCTTAGCAAGAAGTTCACCCCGTACGAGGACCGATATTCACTACTAAAATGCACATGTTATGCTTTGACTTGGGTAGCTCAAAAGTGGAGTCATTATTTTTGTGCCTATACCACTTACCTCATATCAAAAATGGATTCGCTAAAATATATCTTTCAGAAGCCTATGCCCTCCGGCAAGCTAGACAAATGGAAAATCCTGTTGAGTGAATTCGACATTGTTTATGT